>WOGN01005542.1:0-13116 GCA_015342105.1 Leptinotarsa texana
AAATTGTGAAAGTTAGTGTCAAGATACAGTTTTTCATGCTTAATATTTCAATAAAAAAAAATTGAGATTGATTGAAAAATGCACATTCTACAGGGGTGGTTCCATTTTAAATGGGTCACACTGTATAATAGTAAATGGATAACATTTTAAAAACTTGTCAATTTTCAATAAATGTCCACGCAGATGAATTGAACCGTTTTTATTCCTCATTAAGAAAATATTATTACACTTATGAACATTAAAACCTAATTGAGAAAAATAATCATTTGAAAACTAGAAAAACAGTGTATTTACCTACACAGTAGAATAATACAACTCTACTATGGTATTTATTTGAACTCATAATTACTGAATTTGTTTCAATGATTACGAAATTATATGGTTGAGACTCTCAAAGCCATTTTTGAATTGATGATAGAAGTAAAATTCAACAGATATCACTAGAAAGGTAATTTTGTACCCTTCCAAACGAAGTATTATTACTCAACTCCTCATTTTACTAAAGATTTAGCCCACCTCCGATAGGGATTGAAACTGACAGTTATAAGAATACGCGGAAAGAATTTCCCCTTGAATTGAAAATCGATTTGTCCCAGAATTCGTTGAAATTCACTAGGACCAGAGAAACTAGCTAGATACAAAAATACTTTCTGTTGGATACACTCTGTTCAATACGACTATCTCAATACATGAGGAATCACACGTTAAAAGGTAAGACCTCGCCACAAGTTTCGACTTTTGGTGGTTATGGTTAACTGAAAATCAGATTTTTAACAGAGATTTTCAAACATTACAAACATTACACCTGAGGAAAAAATAGTAAACACCAAGATTTAACCCAATGTAAGCTAAAACTATCATTATAGGAAACGCCCATTTTCGGATAATATCTATTTTCTGCTTGGATTGAATGGTGTGAAGCATGAAATCTATAGAATATATTCGTTGAGGGTTTTTTCGTAAAGATTTTATGACATTTTCAAGAACAACAATACTTTTTGAAAAATATACTTTCTGTCTTGGAACCGTATTTCAATTGATAATAGGAAATATGAAAAAATCGATATTATTTAAATATTATTTTGCTTCTGTGGTTTAGGAAAGAATGGTAAACTAAATGAAATTTGGTTTTCATTTTTTTGTGCTATTTTCATACTTTGGAGCTTTCTAACCTCTATGTAAGCTTGATGAATTTATCCAGGAACAAGTTTAGTATTATTAACGAACGTCTACGTCCAATAACTTTTTATATTTTTCTAATTTTTACAGATGTAAGGAATGCACCGGATATGGATTCCACGAATCTAGTTGTCAGAAATGCATGCAATACAAGAAGGGAGAACAATGTGAAGATGAATGTACACCAGACTATTACCCAGATGTCAATACCAACGAATGTATTGCCTGTGACGTTGAATGCCGTGGCTGTACTGGTCCGGGCCCTGAAAACTGTGTGGTGTGCCAGAATTTTAAAATTTTCATTGACGGAAATAATGACGATAACAACACCGCCTTCGTTTGTGTTGCCTCCTGTCCGGCAGATTTCCCACATAAAGTATTTCCGGATGATGGACATGCATCGGCATTTTGCTCAGATGTAGCTACAAGCTCATATTCAGTCTATCCAAAAAATCCTTATGATATTGTTATTATAATTGGCGCAGTGATCGGTGGAATATTTCTACTAATACTTTCGATTGGTTTCATATGTTACTACCAGAGAAAGGAAAAAATCAAAGAAAATGCAATGAAAATGACTATGGCTCTAACTGGTCTCGAAGATAACGAGCCGTTACGCCCCAGCAATGTAATGCCCAACATAGCAAAATTAAGAATAATAAAGGAGACAGAAATACGCCGAGGAACCATTCTTGGTTATGGCGCCTTTGGTACAGTCTACAAAGGTGTCTGGGTACTTGAAGGGGAAACCTCTGCTAAAATCCCTGTCGCTATTAAAGTATTGAGAGAAAATACAGGAGCTAACAATAGCAAAGACTTTTTAGACGAAGCCTACATCATGGCTTCAGTTGATCATCCCAATTTACTTCAGCTTCTTGCTGTATGCATGTCTTCACAAATGATGCTTGTCACTCAGTTAATGCCACTAGGATGTTTACTAGACTTTGTGAGAAATAATAGAGACAGAATTGGATCTAAATCATTATTGAATTGGTCAACACAGATAGCTAGGGGTATGGCTTACTTAGAAGAAAAACGTCTTGTGCACAGAGACTTGGCAGCTAGAAACGTTTTGGTGCAAACTCCAGCATGTGTTAAAATAACAGACTTCGGACTAGCTAAGCTTTTAGATATAAATGAAGATGAGTACAAAGCAGCTGGAGGTAAAATGCCTATCAAGTGGTTGGCATTGGAATGCATTCAACATCGAATATTCACACACAAATCTGACGTCTGGGCATTTGGTGTCACAGTATGGGAACTGCTAACCTTTGGAGGACGTCCTTATGATAATGTTCCTGCTAGAGATGTACCTGAATTATTAGAAAAGGGAGAGAGATTACCACAACCACAGATAGCGAGCATAGAGGTTTATATGACAATGATCAAGTGCTGGATGCTAGATGCTGAGAGCAGACCGTGCTTCAAGGAGCTGGAAGACGATTTCTCCAAAATGGCCCAGGATCCTGGAAGATATTTGGCTATACCTGGAGATAAATTCATGAGGCTGACAAATTTCACTTATCCCCAGGTAATGAACAATTTATGAATTTAATACTCAAATATAATATTTAAAAATGCCTATAAAGAAAGCGTGATTGATTGATTCACTTCTAATCATACAATAATGCGAGAATAAATGTATATTGAAATTACGCTATACGCAAAACCAACACAAGAAAAGATGTAGGTATTTGTTTATTCATATTATCTACTCTTATCAACTGATATGAAAAAATCGAAAGCTACTTTAAACTTCAAGCGATTGTTGAATAATTATTGAGTAATGTAAAGATAACTTCACTTATTATATTGTCTCTTTCTGGAGGCCAACGTTCATCACATCAATTCATAAGTTTCTTTTATTTCTTCCTGCAATAAGAAATTATCAAATACAAATCTTCAAGTTTTGCAGTTTATTGAACTTTTGTCTAAGTAATAATAATTATCGATGTTAACACAGAACCTTCTAATGCTTGTCGCTATGAAGTTCTTGTGTGGCTGAAAACGTGTGTAGATCTCTGAAAAAAATGCTGTGCAAACAAATGAAAAGAACACAAATAAATTTCCTAATAATGAGTTCACCTTGGAGACTGGTGCTTTAGTAACCATAATAATATATGTGCTTATAAGTAGGTGCTATTTGAAATTTTCGGAACACATCAATTTCGTGAATCATGAATTATCTTCCAATAGTAACAATGTTACAACAATCAACTCCATATACTTCTTCTTTAACTAATCTTTGAAGTGAAGCGATTTCAATAAACTTTCTGTATATACTTATTGTCACAATGAACAACAAATAAAGTAAAATATTTGCTGAATCATAACGATCATATCATAAAATTATGACTCCTTCAACCGTATGAGTATCACCATCATAAAACATATTCCAAACAGTAATCACATTGTTGTAAAAATGAATTGTAATTTCGTCATAAGATCAATCTAACGAAATATGAAATGGTAGGATAGTAACATTAAGGAAAAGTGCGGTCAGAATCTTCAAGTTATTCGAATGGAGGGAAATGCCAATTCATTAGATAGCGAATTCAATGTAAATAGTGGGGTTGAATATTTCTGTGAATTGGTGATATGATCGAGGGACTCCATAATGTCTGATTAACGGAAAAAAACAGATTTGAACAGAACAGATTTCTGTTATAATGAAATCGTATATTGTACTATTTTCTAAGCATATCAAATATTTGGATTATTTAAAGTTATTACAAAAAGGAGTACAGGATGTATTACTTATTGGATCTGTCACAACATATAATGTAAATTCAGTATTTATACACATATAAACATATAAATATACCTAAACACAACATATTCCTCTAACGGGTAAAATGCCGTAGATTCTAAATATTTGTACACAGAGTTTCTGAAAATCCTCAGATCTGCAAATTCAACAAATCTCCATAACTCTATATTGTAACAAAGAATGCCTTTATATATGTCCGAGTTTTTAATAAAATTGATAGTATAACGACCGTATATATATATATATATATATATTATATATTTATTTATCATTTAATTTTTCGTCACACATTTTGATCAAAATCCTCAATAACTCTAAAATTTTTTTAGGACGACAGGGAAACAATCAGAAATCTTACTTCAGCTTTGGAGTCGTCGGACTGTATATCAGAAAGTGATGAACACCATCGAAATCAACCAAGAAATTCTCTACATACTGGACGGCTGTCTATGTCTTCTGCGTCTCCTACACCAACGGCCAACGGGTATTGGCAATCAGCACATCCTATGGCTTCAGATGGCAGTACCTCACAGTATCAAAACAACTTGAATCAAAAAATTTTAAGATATGTACAGTCACATTCACTTGATCAAACCCATTCAACACAATCTGATGACTCCAGCATCAGATATTGTGGTGATTCCATAAAAATGAAAAACGATATAGGGTCTGACGAATACGATTCGGCTAGATCACAAGCACAAGTGGGTACCCTGAAACTTGAACTGCCTGTCGACGAAGATGACTACTTGATGCCTTCTCCACAGCAAACTCAAGGGAATTCAACTTATGTTGATCTGATAGATTCTAGAAAATCAGAGGGTGCCAGCTCTAGTGTCTTGAAATCTTATGAAGATTTTTATAAAAATAACATAGATAATCCCGAATACCTTATGAATAACGATACTCCAAGTCAAACAATAGGTCTTCCGACTGTTTCAGAATTTGTGAATGTCTGTTCAAAAACTCCCGTGGACCAATTTGGTTTTCAGCCTACCCCGAATTATCTTCCTCAAAAGAGTTCTGAGGAAGAGTCGGATCATGAGTATTACAACGACTTCGACAGATTACAAAGGGAGTTGCAACCCCTCCAGAAAAATAAGGATGGATCTATTGTTTGAGTAAAGGAAATTAAGTAATGTTTGTACAAAACTCAAAGTACAATTCAACGGCCTTTTGTACTTTCAATTTGGAGGCAAGGCTGTGTGAAATTATCATATTGTGCTACTTAATTAATATAAGGGACCATTTTTAGCATTACACTGTCTAAATTGTGACAATAACCCAGTGCCATTGCATGGCATTTAATGTACATAATTTTTTCAATTTTCTCTTATTGTAAATAAATAAAAATTTAATCTCCTTGGGTAAGTTATGGAAAGGAATTGTGATGCCAGTCCTAGATATTCTTGCCCAAACTATCTGTGATAAAATAATTATAGCTTACCTATTGTATAAATGGAATCTGGATTATTATGATGTTGAGGCCAAGTTAAATCCTTTTAGATTTTATTCTTGAAATGTAGTTATAAATCTCAAAAAATCTCATTTGTACGTAATTTTATTTATGTAGATATAAGTAAATTTTTCGAAAATGTTATTACTTATATTTTTGTTATTTGCACTAAATCTGTGCCATTTTTAAAGATAAAAAGTGCCTTGTAAATATGTCAACATCTTCCATATTATAAAGAATTTTTAATAAAATATATATTGATTATTACATAATTTGATTTGGGTGACACAATTTTAAAATGTATTGATTGGAGATATGGTTGGTCATCTTCATGTCTTGCCATATCTGATGAGATATATGAAAATCTCACAATAAATTGAAAAATTCATAATATTTGAAATCGCTTCATGTAATTTCTTGGAATAGGTTGCCAATAACGAGTTTTCAAGAATTTTTTTCAGAAATTTGCTCTTTTTGAAATATTAATTCGTCTAATCAATGAATCAATAGCAATAGCATGTGTGATTTCCAGAACTCAAAGGGCAATATATGAGATATTTTGACAACTCATTAACTGTCATGAATTTTAATATTTTATGTAGAGTTACCAATCCTATGGCCACTAAATACCATTCAAATCAGATGAAATAAGACACTGACTATTGATTACAATCGTTGATAATTAGAAATATAAGATATTTGATGGAAAATCACTGATAGAAACCCCCCTTGCGTTGCAGTCAGGGCGTCAATTCCAACGATAAATTTTGCTCGTTTTTTGAGAAAATTCGCAAAATCTCATACAAAAACAGTTTTTTGCAACAAATTTTCTTTTTTTCTTGCGAAATTTCAGTCTTATAGATGCTATTTTGGCATCGGTCTTTTTCAATTTTCTATATTTGATCAATTCTAATTCAAAACCTCGCAGAAAGACCGTCATAAAAATGTTCAGGAATCGTGACATTTTGGTAAGGCTATCTGTACAGGAGTCGAAACAGTTGAAAAAATAACTATTTTTTTCAATATCCGAACATGTATTTCATGTTTCAACAATACTCTTATTTCTACAGTTTGAAATAGAAATTATTTTAACACGGTATTTGTAATGATTTCATCCACCAATCTCGATAGGTTGAAACCTATAATTAATTCATTTTGCTTTGTGAACAGCATGCTTGTCATCTAGTATACAGTCCATTTATTCCTTTCCTTTAGGACAGAGAAGAATTGACTGTACCTATAAAGGTCAAAATTGACTGTATACTAGACAAAAATGCAGCAATGAGTTTTAGTTTGGATTGATACGTTTGCTGATATAAAATGTGTCCAAAATTAGGAGGGAAAATCGGAAACTGTAAGTATACAAAGTTGATCAAGTTAGGAAAAAGCTGGTCATTACAAAGCGCCCGTACACGAGCCACATTTTGCGGTCGGATCGACCGTTCCAGCGAACTCAAACCGTCCATAAGAAATACTGTACTACACGTACATGGGCGTTCACAAAAGTCAAAACAGACATCTGTAGTACTTGCTGCTGATCTCCGCCGAGATGTCATCGCGACATCCACCGTACAGTAACCACAAACTTGCAGTCGTACCCAACAGCGTACACCGTGGTGTACTTTCTCTCATATTGGTCTCACAGCATTCAATTTTTGATGTCAGTTGCCTCAACTGCAAGTGCAGTTTCTATGACCGCAAATCGACCACAAAAATGTGGTTGGGTCAACCGCGAAGTGCAGTCAACGTGACCACAATGTTGTGGTGCCTCAACTGCAAATATGTGATCCGTGTACGGCCGGACTTATGAATTATTTGTATCTCACCTTATTCCCAGAAGTAGGCAATAATTTTAACAACATATATATTGGACGACTTCCCATTTCAATTTTGATGCAAATTCAGCCAGGCTGAAGTATTTTATCAATATGCATTGTTCTTCAGATATTCTCATATTTATTTCTCTAATTTCTGATAAAAATTTTTTTTATGTATATTCGATTAGCAATTTTTCTTGTTGGTACAATCGCTTTGAATATATGTTTGCAGTCTCAGTTATTGAGCATGTTTAGTTTGTTGGTGAGAGGCATAAATGTTGGAAGTTTTTTGTGTGTTCGGCGATTTTCTGTTATGAAATAAAATGGATCCAAGAATTTGCATCAAATTTTGTGTGAAAAATAGAATGAAGTGGTCAAAAACACTTTGAGTCAGAAAAATATTCACAAGTGATAAAAGCTTCTCTCGGGCTAAAAAGATGTTAATGACGACGCTCGCCCTGAACGCCCCAGCACATCATAACCGATGAAAATGTTGAGAAAGCTAAGAAAATTGTTATGGAGAATCGTCGAATCACTAATAGAGGAGTTGTTGAGGACTTCGACATATTGGTTGGCTCAGGCCATGCAATTTTTTTGTAAATTTTGGACATGAAGCGTGTGACAGCGAAGTCCGTTATAAAATTGCCTAATTTTGACCAAAAAAATCGTGGCACGAGCATCACTTAGGAATTGTTGAATGACGTCAACGGCGATACAGATTTGATTGAAAGGGTCATAACTGGTGACGATTCGTGGGCGTACATCGAACTCAAAGTCGAATAATCCCAATGGAAGAACCTAGGAGAGTCAATGCCCGAAAAACACGTCAAGTTCTATCATATTTCAAGGTTTTACTCACTTTTTTCTTCGATTACCGTGGCGTAGTGCATCAGGAGTTCTTGTCACATGGTCGTACGATCAATAAGGAGTATTATCTTGAGTTACGCTCCACATGCGAGAAGCAATACGAAGAAAACGTCCAGTATTGTGGACAAAGAATTCCTGTTGCATCACGATACTGCACCTGCTCTCTTTTCATTGCTTGTTCGTAATTTTTTGGCCACAAACAACACCGTAATCATTCCTGAGCTACCGTATTCACCAGATTTGCCCCCCTTCGACTTTTCCCTGTTTCCAACATCAAAGAGAACCATGAAAGTACGGCATTTTCCGCTGATTGGGAATAATTAAACCGAATCATTGAGAGGTAAGACCTCGTTAATCCTTAACTCGCACAAGTTTCCACTTCTGAGGGTTGTCGTTCGTAGGGGTGCAACGGCTAGTTATTTGCACTATGATAATTTTCTCAAGCCCGGCACGAAATTTTAAGTCACGGTGCAGTACGATAGAAATATTATAGATTATATCGCCGTGTTCAATTTTGTTTGAAAAATTTCGTAAACTTTCAAAACCCGAAGATTTCAGTAATTTTAAAAAAACTCACGGGGTTTGGATTTATTTAATTATTAGCAAATAATAATAGTAGCACAACTGATTCCACTTTAATTTTGATGTTGCAACTATAATAAACTGTGCACTGTACAATTACTAGAAACATTAAATTGACAGAGGTGATATTTTTTAGGAGACATTATACTTTGCGAAAAATAATTTTTTCGTTTCACTTTTTCCGTCTTCATACAAAAAAGATGTGTAGTTTCGTATAATTCGGCATTCATATGGAAGTAATTGTTTCAAAATACTTATTCTTTCGTGTAATTCAATGTTCATCCGAGAGTAGTTGTTTCGGAAGGACTTATTCTTTTAGTTTGTATCTGAAAGAAAACCTTCCTGGATTTTTTATGAAGATGGAAAAGTAGAAAGCCAAATAGCTTTTTTTCCGGAAATTTCGCCTTTTTTCAAAAAACCATTCGTGGATTTGAAAAAACCCTCGAAAAAAGTTTCATTATGTTGGTACACTTGCCTTGAACATATGTTCACAGCTTTCGACAATCATTATGTTTTTTCAAGGATACAAAAGTACAAAAATATTTTGAAAGTGTATATTTAACAGTCTTTCTAAATTATGAATACGCTGACCCGCTAATAGCACTATTCATAATAATAATTAAGCAATTTTTACAAATATTTAGTTATTTTAGATGCGTTTCGCTAAAACCGTACCTTCATCGGTAGTTGAATGAAGTTACGATGTTAGCGAAACGCGTCGTAATTAAAAAGATTATTTGAGAAAATTGCTCAATTATTATCATGGACCCAGTCGTTTTGTAGAATTTCTAAATGGATAATTTAGGTCTCTTCATAGTCCATGTTGTGATCAATATTTATAATATGGTCTGAGAGAGCACATAAATGTTTCAAAGGCCTACAATCTTGATTTTATATTTCGTCTCTCCAATACACAGGGTGTTCCATCTCAGATGAGCCACCCCGTATATTTAAAAAAATTTAAGGCAAGATGAGGAAATGTTTTGCTGTTTTCTTATTTATTAGTTTGAGAGAAAGTATTATTGTGAGGAAGTCAATGGAGGAAAATTTGAACATAGTATTGTTAAGCATGATGATAACACAATTAAGTTTTTCAAGAATGTAATTTTTTAACGATTGTTTGAGTTTGTAAAAAGGGCTTGATAAAAATGGGCTTGCATATTGTAAAAATAACCAAATTCCAAATGAAGTATCACTCAACCCCTCTCCCCTATTCATGTTTGAGGGGTTGAAGAGCCCCCTATTAGGGGGTTGAAATTTTTCCACTCACTATGGGATAAAAAATATACGGGATGACTCGTCTGAGATGGAACACTTATTGCAAGAAGTGCAAGGTATACTATACACAATTATAATTTTCGTGAATGGTGATTATGTATCTGTCATTTTTGAATAAATTTCATTTATTTTTAATAAATTCCTGGAGCCTGTTTTATCATCAGCTTGATTTTTTAAAGGTTAATAATTTTGGAGGTAATCGTGAAATGAAATGAATGGATCTAAAAGTAATTATTATCTGGGCTGAAAAATCTCAGGACGTACACATAGATGGCGCTAGTCTTGTTGAATTTACCGCTTTTTCAGTCAGTACTAACCTTTAAAAGAGAGCTGTTGAAATTTCATGATATTCTACTGAGTTATTGTGCTAAGACTAACACTACTTTTGTTATTTTCAAAATAATGGATCAAAAACAATTTGGTGTTTCAATTTTACACTGCTTTTTAATGGGGAAAATACCGTTCAAGCGAAGCAGTGGCTTGAAAAGTGTTATAAGGACTCCGCTCCATCAGAGACAACAATTGAACGTTGGTTTGTTGATTTCAAAATGAAGCACCAAAAAACATTTAAAAAATCCACAAAATCGTCAATTTTAAACATAACAACCGGATTTTTTGCTCGATACGGAATAATGGATGAAACATGGTTCAATCACTTCTCTCCGGAATCAAAACGATCGTCATTCGAGTGGAGAGCAACTAGTAAACCTCGACCAAAACGCCCGAAAGCACAACAATATTCGTCGATAATATTCATCGACCATTTTGAGAAGGGAAATACCATCAACAATGAATATTATATAGCGTTCGATGGCAAAAATTGCAAAACAATGGCATAACTACATGAATTGAACTTCGAATTGCTCCCACATCCACCGTATTCGCCAAATTTGGCTCTCATCGACTACTGGCTTTTCGAAGACCTCAAAGAAATGCTCAGCGGCAAAGAATTTTTCTCGAATGAAAAGGTTATCGCTGTAACAGAGACATATTTTGAAGCAAAAGATAAATCATTCTACAAAAGAGATATTGAAATAACAGAGCGGCGCTGGAATAATTGTGTGGTTCTTGATAGAGATTACGTTGATGAATAAAGCCAATTTTGAACAAACAAACGCGTTTTTTTCCTTGGCCTGGACTTTTCCTCTCCTGTTATATTACCAACGGTATGAATGAAATTTATTGAATTAGGTCTTAAATGTTTTCAGTTCGAGAGTGGTGAGATAAATAATTGATATATTTTCCACAACTAGTTGGTTCGGTGTACTAATCCAAAATAATTGTAGCTGTTATCATTTGTTCTCATCAGATGGGTGAACTATATATACATAAACCATTTCTTTGAATGTCCTGGAGGTACTAATTGAATGATATTAATTTAAAATAACGTATATTTGGTATAGTGTTGACAACATTAAATTATGAAACAAAATCTACGCTCATTTCAAGCCAGTCTCTTCAAAGATTTTTTTTTCAGATCTTACAATATGTCTTTTATAATTAATATAGCACAATATATGTTTCAACAGTCGAACTTCACCGTTCATCACACCCAAGCTCTGTAGACCAATTGCAGATTCCCCCAATTGGATCAAAACTCAGGTTTTTGGGACACGTGTATTCCCACCCTAACACTTTACCAAATCCCATTTCAGCACAAGAGATGAACTTTCTGCACGAGGCCGGGTGGGGGAAGTTTCCTTGGTCCAGACACTCTATAACGCCGTTGCTGTGAAGCAAAACTTTGCTGTGCTCTGAAAGCTGAGCTACAGCTTCCCCTTCTGCGGTTTGGTAGACATCATGATCCGATGATGAGTGAGGAGTGGAAATTATTGGAGCTGTAACTCTGCGGTAGGCTTGAACTGTCGATGGAGTTGACGATATCGTTATGATTACTGGAGGAGGATACGGGCTGGATTGTGGCCGGAAAGGCTGTGGACCTGAAAAAAAATTGATACAAAATATAGATCATATGATGGGAAATGAATTATTCAAATCTCAATTCTCTATTATTGTATTCGATTGGGTTTAGACTGTAAAATCAAAGAAACACTTTGAATTTGTTAGTTTTTTTTACATTAACATTGTAGGAGAAAGGTATGTCACAAACAAAGAACAATTATTATCCACCACAAAAAATTGTTTCACACAAATTTCTCTTCATAACTTTCAATCCAATATACTTCTTTTATACACCAGAACTGACAAATTTTACCAAACGGGTGTTCTGAATAAACTTTGAAACTCCTATTTATCTTGATGGAACCTGAGTCCAAGAACAAAATATCGGTGATCTAGCACCATAACGATGTTTCTATCTGGCTAGGTCCCACAGATATTTAGACTAAATGACGAATCTTCAGATTGCGTCTGCGTAAAGGGAGATCTCTTATGTTTAATTACAATTTCTTTGATTGACCACTTGTTTATTTTGTGGAAATTCATATTCACTGAGGATATACTGCAAAAAATAGACAAAAGTGTGTTTTTGTATTTAATTACAATCTAAATCACCACGTTCATATCTAACAGGGTCATACATCAGTCATTTGCAAATTAGTGGAAAATTTGCCAAAAATATTTGGAAATAATTTTTATTGAATATTGAGTAATGAACGATCAGAATGAGAATTTTGTGTCACCCAGCCATCTTTTCCATTCTATGACCTTTTCCCAAGGCGTGTTTACTTCTGTTATTTTATGAAATCAGATATGGATCATGTACTCTTTTAAACCAGCCGAAATAGAGTGTTAAGTCTGACCAACACCTTTTTTCTCAAGTTTACTTTGCTCGTGTTGAAGTTACTTAACTACGACAATGCTTAGTTCCAACTGTTAGACAATTTTACGTTGCTTAATTAACTTATCGACGATGTTTGAAGGATACTCATTACTTTCTATTTATGTCTTCATTAATTTATTCTCAATATCGTGGTTTCTATTGCTCAAGGGTTTGGTTTTTCTATATGAACCAAAATTCACCAGTGAGTATGCGTAAACTTGTGACCGGTAGATGGCAATGAACTTTTCAAAGTTCTAAAATTGAAAAATATGAAAAACAAAGTTCATCTATGAATGTGAATGTTGTGACTCTCAAAGGTACTGACTTGATTGGTGCAACTGGTATCAAGGGCCAAATAACCTTCAATCCACGGACATAAATAGTG
>WOGN01005543.1:0-13116 GCA_015342105.1 Leptinotarsa texana
ATGATCACTTGGTGATCGAAATACGTGTCGAGGTGTAAAAATAACGATTTGGTGTTGGGAAAAAACTCCAGTAATAATTGATTTTCAATTAAGTAAATAGCTGTTTATGATATAAGTGTTGAAAGTAGGGTTCAATTTTGAAAAAAAAATGCAAAACTTACTTTTAACATAAATATCAAACAGAAGTTTTTTGTACAACTGTCCTGTTTTCATAATAAAATAGATAAATTCAATATTTCTGAAAAAACACATTTTGACATCTCTTATCATTAACTATTTTCATGTTATCGCATTTGCTGTGAAGTGGCCCTGTCAGGTGACGTCAAATCACCTAGTTACCAACACACAATATTGTTTACAGCTCACGTGTATTATTTAAAGTCCTATTTGAAGTTGTTGCTGGTATTTAATGTCTTGCATAGTGGAGAACAATGGTGAGGAATTGTGTATTCCTGACGATATTGAAGATGCTGCAATGAAAGCTGCAATTGAATTATTACCAAAGAATTGGCTCAATAGTACAACATCGCATATTCTACTTTTCTTAGCTGGTGTAGATTTAAAAACGTCGAAGGAAATTTCAGCGAAACCGTCTTCTAAGCCTGTCTAAAAGAGAAATCAAAAATATGGTACTTTGTGAAGCAAGTTTTCAATGATTAATTCGAGCGCGCTCGTTAAAAATGGTGTTAATACCACCAAATATTTCAAGGTAATAGCATTCTTAAAGCGAAGAAAAAGTCAGTCTCCAAAAATCAAAACCTATCATATTTGAACAAGTCTAGAAGTTTATAAATGTGGCGCCTGGTGAAAAATATTTGATGATAAAAGTTACTACTATTTTCGGAATATATGGAGCCAGCCGGCGTGAAGACTTTAAACTAATGGATGAATCATTCATTGTTCAAATTCCAAATACAAAAACGAAAATAGGTTGTTATTTTTGCATTGTTGAAAAAACATTGACTATTTTAATAAATACTTTGCATTACGCCCTTCTTTTATGAATCATCTACGTTTTTTTTATGAAATACTCAAATTGTAAATACAGTGACAATCTAGTTGGTATAAACACGTTTGGAAAAGTGCTAAGTTTCTGAACCTCCCGGAACCAAAGGAATATACAGGTCACTGTTTCAGAAGGTTTTCTGCTTCGTTGCTAGAAGAATCAGGAGCAAATAAAATAATAATAATAATAATAATAATAATGAACTACAACCACAAAAAAACTACATATATAAATTTAAAGTAAAAGGCGTAGTTCATTTTCACAGTTGTGCAGATACATGCTAAACTGTTCTTCCACTTAATATAACGGATATTAAGAAGCACGGATGATGAAAGTCTAAAGGAAAATCTAAGGGTAACATCGATTAATCTATCTCCAGCGTTACAGCATCGTCCTCTGCACTTCAAGAATCGAATATTCATGAAATTATGAAGATTTATTGTATATACCAATATATTTATCTGAAGATATAATTTTCCCAGAAATATATGGTAAGAATGGTCATTTAAATTCCTTCCCCGTTAAAAAAAATGTTTTATAATTTCAAACTTTTCCTTCACTTGAATTGAATTTTTGGGAGTGATTAATTTTTGGGAAAAAATTTTTGGCTTTCTACTACTCCATCTTGATACAGAAAAAGGATGAGGGAATCTTCCAAACAAAGGAAGGAAGTAATCAATTTGAAAATAAGTAAATCTATACATGGATGTGTAGATCATGCAAAGAAGTAACTTTCAGACACAAGCTGAAAGAAAGTCCTCCTGAAACAGTTACTTTCATATAAACATTGAATTGTACGAAAGAAAAAAATTCTTTCGAAACAAATACTTCTATATGAACAGTGAATTACACAGAAAATACTTTTCTCTACTCAGTTTGTATTTCAAACATTCGTCGTGGAATAAAAATCAGATATCATTCACATGAGTTTTACTTCTCATATTACATTCCATATTCTACAGACAATCAAGGAATAACCATAATTCTTCCCAATTTGCTGACATTGACGTAATCAAATTAGTTCACACGCTGATAGTATTGAATTCAAAGTCTGATCATGTTAATATTCACTTCATTCATTTTTCATATATACACCATTTATCTAAGTCGATACGGATCAAAGGTGATTGTTCCTTGAACTTTCGGCGCCTGCTGTATATGACCCTGAAGAATGTTTCATTAATAGTATTGCCATTTTTTCACGATTAATGTTCATTCAACCAGAAGACCAAGCATTCGATTTAAACCGCGGACGTACACATTCTCAACACACGAGTAACTCCGAGAAAATGTCTAGTTGAAAATAAACTACCCTGAATATTTTAGCACTTATAAACGAACAGAGAAATTTTATTTTCAGTTAGAAGACACTATTCATGAACGTATATTTTCAGAACATTTGGAGATATCAAGAAGTAAAAGAAGGCAAATAATGTTAGAGTTTGTAAATGAAATATATAATATTCATAAAAACTGCTTCATTCACGAAGCGTCATGTTGTGAAGAGAAATAACGTCTGCTCTCAAACTCTTTTGTTTGTAGACCCACAGGACTCAGGCCACATATGACCCATTGCATATCCTCCCAAGGAGTTGTCCTCCTAGGTCATCCTCCATCATGTCCTTTCCAGGAAGGTGTACAGGTCATGAGGAGATATCTCCTTTATATTGGCAGGTGTTGGCCAAGACTCTCCGAACACACACTCTCTTTGGCAATCTTGAGGTGTCTCACGGTGACCTCCGTGAAGGTTTTGGAAGGTGCAGCAACATTACTGTCGTTGCGCGGCTTCTTCAACCTTCTTGGGGTTCCCTCCGTGGAGATGCACATGTAAGGGAGCTTTCCTGCAGGGACAGTCGGTTCCTTTCCTTTATTCAAGGCGGAGTTCTTGGCGCCCGCCGCAGGCAGTGCCCTTGCTGTTGGAGATGGAGTGGGAGGGTGCACTTATAGTTGCTGCCACTCCTGTCTTCTTCGCTCTCTTTCTCCTTTTGGCCTCGGCGCCGCACATACACTTACACCTTGGCCTTTGTATTATATGACGGGGTGATCTGCTATGTTCAGCCTCATTTAGAGCGGTAGATTGCGGTGGATATTTCTGTTCATTCACAGCCACCGCCGTAGATTGAGGTGAGCACTTCTGTCCAGCTTCAGGATTTGTATTTGTTTTTGTTGTTTCTGTTCTTGTGTTTGTTTCATTCATGTGTGTTCCCATGAGTGGCAAGGGAAGAGTTGGTAACCTCTGGCAGAGCCCCGCATTACCAGAGGTAGGCTGATTACAATGAGATTTTGCCCAGTTCAAAAAGGGGATCGTTCGTAACCGCATATCACCCAGCTGTCGGCACGATTCCTTATACCTTTGCTTGGCTGATCCATGATGGCATGTTTTGCAAAGGCTTTTGGAGAGTTTTAGTTTCCCTCACCATACTTATTTCTGCCAGTGACCAAGAGTTCGACGACCCCGTTCTTAAGCCCACATTGGCTTCCCGGGCAGGGCCTCCAGTCCCCTGGCCGTTCACCTATCCGCCACCTGGGGACGCGCACGATAGGTAGCCCAACCAACGGGAAGTGAGAAGCATATTCCATACGAAATTATGGACTGCAGCCTGGGGGACCTATCTCAATTTACTGATTGATTCGGCCGGTACTTGATGAAGATCCATAATAATTTCAAAAACTGCGCCTCACGATTTGATATCCACAAACTTCATTTTAAAAAATATATCACATGTTTCGCTATTACAGTAGCTTTGTCAAGTATTCAAATCATTTGACAAAGTTACTGTGGTTGCAAAATATGTTGTAATATATTTTTTCAAATAAAGCTTTTGGAGGTCAAATCGTGAGGTATAGTTTTTGAAAATACCTTAATTTAAATTTATCTCGAATGTTTTTGAAGAACCGATTAAAGATATCCACATATTATGACTTGTCAAGTCAGTCGATGGCGTTGGGAGTTGATTAGGCTCAATGCGAAATGAATGCGAGTCGACTGTATTTTTTTACGGATAAACACAAGCACTACAGGAAAATCATTGAGGTTCTCTAAAGCGGCGCCTGTGCGACAGTAGCGATTCACATTGGATTTGAATCACTGGAGATCATATCCATTTGGGAAAACATTCTCAGAAAGTTTATTCCACGTGAATGCCGTTATCTAAATGAAGGAGTTCTTAAACAGTGAAGTTCGAGGTGTTACTACCGAGATGTTAGAACCGCTCTTGGTGGAATCAAATGTGCCAAGTCACTTGTACATATCTATAGAAGAGGAACGGATTTCCAACCTTTCTTCGATAAATATCAAGGTTGCAAGTGATGTTTGCGTCTCCAATCAGGCTGATGTTTTTTTCTGGATTTAATCCAGTAACTTCAGGGTATGCTTAGGGGCGGAGCTCCATACATGAAAACGATTCTCTAAATAAGGTCTAAGCTGAGCTTTATAAAACATCAAAAATTTTTGATGATTTCGAGCTTTTGAGAAGTAGCTGAGGAATGATACACAGCCTTATCGGAAGAAACAACAAGTTCATTCGATGTTACTCTCACTGCATATAACAGAAAACCATTTTTTATTTGAATATGAAACATATTCATCGAACTTCAGTATGCAATCTAAATGAACACTTAGAAATCATGTATGTTCAGCGTTTCCTCTAATATCATCACCCGCATGAGATCATCTAATTCACTTTTGAAAGACATAATATTAGTTTCTGCCATATTCATGCTGCTGAGGTGGGCACAGTTTTCCGGTTCGGAACAGGGTTCCAAGATATTGAGAAGCAGCCTTTGCAATTCCAGCGACAAGATTGTGCCAAGACATACTGATGTCCATTTTAACTCTCAACAAAGTTATCTATACTTCCCCATTGAGATATGCAATCTCCTTCTGCAGGTGAAGATGTGCAGCTGCAACCAATGTCCTGGAATCTAAATGGAATGATGAAACAAGTGTGCACTCTTATAGAGATACAATCGGTATGTGTGAAAACACAAATTTCATATTCATATGCATGAACCATGCATCATACAATCTACCACCACCAGGTACATATATAAGGAAAACAAAATGTTTGCACAATAATTAATCTCAAACGTGAGTTTATTCGAAAAATAATAACATTTTTTATTATTAGTCACTGGACACTATACTGTGAAAAGGCGAATCGAAACTATAGCTATTTGAAAGCACTTTCACTCTCACCAAACATTCATGGCTTAGGATTCTCTCTGGTATGACATCCTCAATTTTTTTGTATGGACAGATAAACCTTCAATCTGGGGTCTTTTTCTCTTTCATTTTATTTGTTATCGCATGGTACATCAATTTCACAACTGTACACCACCTTTGGGCAACATTTCTTCAAAAAATTTCAGGAAGAGCTTATCTTAAAGGGTTATGCATCTCGGATTCGTAATTCTTCCAGAGTAGTTGTGATCAGAACGAAAGTGTCCTACTGCAAATGCAGTGAATTAAGATCAGATTGGATTAAAATTGTAATCATAATAATTAAACACGCACTTCCTTGATACCTTGCAGTAGTTATATTTATTCACAATGAGTTGAAATAACAGCCTTTTGGTTATCATCCTTCTGGCATGTTGAGACACTATTTCACATTTCCAGTTGTGTGCAGCTCATTGCAAATTCTCAGGAATCGTTTAAAATAGCTCTCAGCTCACAGAGGGTAGCTCAGTAATGACTCGAGAAGCTTTGCACTATGTAAATTTTGTTTAACAAAAACGGGAACAAGGTGACCAATTTCTACAAAAATTCCAAAGTGTCACAGTCGTCACATATTTTGCTTTGAAAGCTTAGTGATAATTATACCTGAAAATCTTTGAGTGGATTCTAGGTAGATTTGGTCTTAGTCTTCTAATATAAAGTATATGTAAGACACTTAAGATAACTCTCCGTGTGTAATTCATGCTATTTGTGGTTCTTATTTCAGTTACTTGTCCTTGTTGAGGAAAGGCCTTAACTTCGCCATTGCGCCAATATATGTGCCCACTTTGGAGATAATTACTGCAGTGGAATACACCAGTTCACATATTAGACCGAGGTTTAACAATTCAGATGGAAAATCAGGGAACAGCTGGATCGAGAACCAGTTCCAACATATAACATCAGTAATGCAGAACGTAGAGTTCTGAACGGCCTACGTAGAGACAACACCATCAAGATCCTACCTGCAGATAAAAGAAACGTTACTGTGGTGATGGATATTGTTCTCTACGAACAGAAGATCGAAGAAGTTCTTCAGAAGGGACATAAACAACGATCGTACAGAACCCTACTGCATAAATTGAAAGGAAGTTGCACCAGATTTTGAAAAAACGCGAAGTTTATTTTTCGAAATCGCCAACACCTCACTACAGTAAGCCCTCTCATTTGTATGGACTAAAGAAAGAAGTTCGGCTTAGACCGATCATCAGTTCCAAAGATTCAGCTACTCAAAACGTGTCTAGATTTTTACTCCCCATAATATAATCATTACAAGGAAAAACATCATCTTGTGTGGAGAATTCAAGACATTTTGTAGAACTACTAGGGGCAATTGACGTCACACAGGAAGATTAACTGATCAGTTTCGACGTGGAAAGCCTTTACACTAACGTTCCTGTCGAAGAAACATTACAAATCCTACAGATCCGAAGACAAGGACCTGAAAGATAGAACAAATTCATCTATGGAAGTAATTATGGAATTACTAGGATGCTTTGTACAAAACTGTTATTTTCAACTGAAGGACGAATTTTTTACACTAGATGAGGTACTGTCAATGGATTCGCCACTTTCACCAGTCATAACCAACATATATATGAAGTGGTTTGAAACTCTGGTTATTGAAGAAGTCCACAAGGAACCTTGTGTCTGGTTGAGATACGTTTTAATTAGCTCTTTCAGAAATTTTAAATCATTTCATATATCAGACAATGAAAGTTCGAACTAATGAAAATCATTATAAAACATTGTCAATCACTTTCAAACATACTTGTAATTTGTTGCCTAACAGTTCACTTATCCCCTGTCCCATGCTTCCGCGGCTCAGTTTTTATTACTGAGGTTACCAACTCGATACGACGTTTCTCTGATCCTTGGTCACAAGGCAAGGCATCGATTTCTTATAAATCGAGCTACTTTATGCAATTCACCGAAACTGATCGATTTCACACCAGGTGTTACTATCTTTATAAAATATTGTGTGAAAAAGTTCAGCATTAATGAACTCAGTTATTCTTTCATGAACTCAAATATGCGTTCAACTGTTCTCCTCACCTTACAGTTTCGTGACAGCTTCAAATGCCATAGTATGAGGTGATGTGATCGGTTCAGTAGTAGTAGAGTGAAATAAAGTGAAAATACCCAAAGTAAGAATACTTATTGAGTTTTCCAAATTATTTTATGAATGTAATTAGGATTCGTTAACAGAATAACTCGGAAAAGGGTCAAAAAGTAGAAATATGTATAATAAATAAACATCATAAAACAACAAAAAAAACAACAACAAAATCAACAATGTAACCTATCGAGAGTCCAAGGCTAATTGAAATCTATTTTCGAATAACCATCGATCACTGTCTCTTAGATATCTGTACCTTCAACGCTGGTATTCCAAACCTTTTTCACCTTACCATATATGAAGCTTCACATCCTGAGACTGCTGAATTCTATTTATAAAGCAGCTATTCACCTTCATTAGTAGAATTTGGAACTTTTGACGGAAAATTAATCTATTGAAAACACTTTTTCCCACGAATACAAAAATTCTGTCTATCAACGCAAGATTCACTTATCAACTTATCATCTTCAGGAGATAACCAAAACTACTTCTAACAGATATGTTGAAGTTTTTATATGCATCTAGACGTATCATTACCTTGTATGGTGAGGATCATTATATCAATGGTTTATTATTCCTATCGTTATTTGCTGTCTGACTAATACCTGGGCTATTGGATGGAACCTTCATAACCGTTCATAGATTTAGTTCAAAATCTTTAGTTTTTCTAATTCCGAACGTTGGTTCGCTAACTTCAAAAGTGGTTGTAGAGACATCGATGATGCAGAACACAGTGGACGTTCAAATGAGGCAGTACTACCAGAAAACATAAAAACTCTACTGAATCGTTTTGTACGACCGAAAAGTGAAGCTGTCATAATAAAGATATCGAAAGAATGTGATGGCTTTATATCGTATGAGCATTTGACTATGAGAAAGCTCTCTTCAAAATGATGCCGCGCGAGCAGAAACAAGAACGTCTTCATGATTCTCAGCAGTATTTGGCCGTGTTTAAAAATAACTAACTGGAATGTTGATGAAATGTTGGAGCATTAAAAGGGCAAAAGTGCAGAAATATGACTCCATTCGAAGAAAAATAAAGTTCTGCTTCTGCTTTCGTTCGACAACAGTGTTGAAGGAAACATTAAACAATGGCGAACGCAGCTCCAGCCGGTGGTCGTGGTGGTTTCCATGGTAGATTTGGTGCTGGTAGTAAAGGTGGCCGAGGGGGCCCCAGAGGTCGTGGACGTCGACGAGGTAGAGGCCGTGGGCGCGGAAGGAAATAACAGAAGAAATGGGTGGCTGTAACTAAGCTAGGACGGTTGGTAAAAGATGGGTCACAATTGAATAATGAGGTTTTGAAGATTATGCCTGTTCAGAAACAGACTCGTGCTGGTAAACGTACTCGTTTGAAGGCTTTCGTAGCTATCGGTGATAGCAAAGGCCACATTGGTTTGGGAGTTGAGTGTAGCATCTTAACGAAGCTTTATGTCATACTATTCCGTAGAGGTTACTGGGGTAACAAAATCGGTCGACCCCACACAGTGCCATGTAAAGTCTCCGGAAAATGCGGGTCTGTAACTGTACGTGGCATCCCAGCTCGTTTCTGCCCCTGTTCTCAAGAAACTACTGCTATACATCAATCAAGGGATCCACTGATACGCTGGATAATTTCGCCAAAGCAACTAATGCAGCAATTGCCAGAACTTATGCATACTAAACGTCAGACACCCTACCAGGAATTTGCGGATTACCTGTACAAAAATCTCTTTAAATCTGTACGGGTCTGTAACTGTACGTGTCATCTCAGCTCCCCGTGGTACTGGTATCGTTTCTGCCCCTGTTCCCAATGCATAGTGTCACAAATAAATGAGAACGATGAGCTTCGAATTGAATATACCATATCCGAAGATTTGGCTTCCGGCGACTACTGGACCTCAAAAAAATACTCACCGGTATGGAATTTTGCTCGAATAAGGAGGTTATTGCCGAAACTGAGGCCTATTTTGAGACAAAAGATAAATCGTTCTACAAAAGGGATATTGACTGTTAAAGCGGCGCTGAAATAATCGTGCGGATCTTGATGGAGATTTTGTTGTTGAATTGAGCCAATTTTGAACAAAAAAAAAACATTTTCTTTCTCAGGCCTGGACTTTTTAGCCTAGGTGTTACAGTTCGTGCGATTTTATATTCTGACTCCATGAATTCTATTCCATTCACAAGTCTCTGTTTTTTTAATTTTCCTCACCATTCAAGCGTCTCTTATCATCTTCTTTCCACGTTCCATTCCACCTGTACATACTTTCTTAACTTTTTCATACTCATATAAAATGTCTTGTCCGTACCACAATATATCGGTTGGTTAAGTGCTTTCAGACATACAAAGAGGTCGGAGGCCAAGTCGTTCTTCATCCATCAGTGTTCACAGAGAAATTATTGATGTTTGTTGCATGTTTAACACCTAGTTAACAATCCATTGACGTAACGCTACGGCCTAATTACATATTTTATTCAGAGAGCGGTATTGAAAAACGAAGTGGGTTGAGCGAATTTTCAACTATTTTTTTTTCAAAATGAGTAAGTTACTTTGCTAAAACATTATGTGCAAATTTCAAAATAAAGTCATGATTTTTCGTGAGAAAGCTCAGTGGCTTTACTTGTCTTTGAATCGTTCATTCGTCAATATATAAGTAAAATGTGTAAATCACTAATGAAAAGACCTTCGTAACCCAAACTATAAAATGATGAGGGTGAACTCATCAGAACTGATTTTCTAATGATTTTGGGTTTAGATTAGGCCCAAAGTGAGTGGGTCTATTTAACCCTCCACCGCAACCCGCAAGGGTTTTTGTGGCTCACACCTATTCACACTCTTTCAGGTCAGATGGTAAGAGTACGGCTCTGCTGAACTCAAACCTGATTCGGTCCCCAGCGGGGCTGCACAAAGTATGTGCTCTGTTGTTTCATCATTTTCCAAACAGAGGCAACACACATTGTCTTCCGACAGTCCAAGTCTCTGCATATGATGATTCAAATGCCAGTGACTTGTAGGAAGGTCTGTTAGACATCGTAGTTCATTCCTACTGTAGTCCAACAATTGTTCCAGGTGTTCAATATCTGTTTGACAAAGCCTCAAGCGATGCCAGTGACAGGTTGTGGTTCGATGAAGCTGCTTGCAGCACCCTCCTTTGCAAGGAAGGTAGACCTTATTGCCTTCCAGGCCAGTGTGGCCAGGAAAGCAATTTATGTATTTATTTATCTATTTATTTATTTGTAATACAATACGCTACAGATCAAAGCCCAATTACATAGCAGGAAATAACAGAGTATAATAAATACATCACAAACAAGTGACTGTAAAGTCTACAAACACTACATCCAATACAAACAAGTGACTATAAAGATTACAATTTTATATTTATTTTAGGTGACAAAACTATTATTTTAGGAAGCGGGATTTTATATCTGACAATTTGCAACTAAATATATCTAAATTATCGCTAACAGAATTTGTCACTTTATACATGGTATGGATTGGAGAATTCTCCAGAACATTTGTGAGAGATGTTTTTATAAAAAAAGTACTCGGGTGTCGGGAACAGATTCTAAGAATGCAAATATTAAACTTTTCCAGCAATGTTGGGCAGTCAACTATGCTTTTGAAAATTTTATAGGTTAGTACAACACTATAATATTCACGCCTTTTTTCGACTGAAAAAGTTATGCTTTTGTATCAATTCAGAGTGGATTGTTCCTATTGCAGGATAAATGCCATCGGTTTTTAGGCTTAGCAGTTTTAAAAATCTTCATTAAGTTGCTTCCATTCTATCAATATGATATTTATAAAAAAGGCTCCACAAAACTGATGTTCTAACTTCGATCTTATCAAAGAAAATCTGTTAAGTCTTCCTATCGAGGAGAGTCGTTATTGGCAATTTGCTACCAATTTAGATGTTGCTCGGTAAGAGCCATGAGCTTCTAAAGCCGCTTGACTGTCCGAGAATATTTTCATTGACTAGTGTATGTGGTTGGATTCTTCCATTCTCTCCCCACAGAATTAAACACCGGAAGGTGTTCTTCATCTGCTCTTAATATTTCCTTCTCCCGGAGGATCCAGTCCTCTCTACTCGGGAACAGTATTTTATAAGGCAGTTAGTAGTTGATTGTTGAAGGCATAATGTCAGGGGTCATTTCCAGAAGGCTTTGACTTCCAGTGTCAACCAACAGTCTATTGCACTCTGCATTAAACTGATGTGTGCAATTGGCAATGTGCACAAGTCTATATGCAGTCCATATAGTCTCTCTCTGCAGAAAAATGTGGGTCGAAGCTATTATTTTTCATTATATTTCATCTCGGTTTCTAAAACATTGACACGCCTTTCAGTAACAGTAATATTCAGTGAGAAGGTGTTAAAATAGAATATAGAAGAATTGTTTCAAAAACTTGGTTCGGAATCAGGCAAAAATATTCAGTTAGTATTAAATGTCAAATTATAAATGGAGTTTTCCCAATATTTCTATGACATCACTTCAAATTGGGAAGGTTCTTAAAAGTCAAAAGATCTGTCTATATATCACATGCCTCTGGAGAACAGTTACCTTTCAAATCGATATTTTTCATGAATATCAATTTAATCACTCAATGTATTATTTAAATCCATCGATCAAGTTTTGCACGTGTGTATCACTTCAGGTGTGAAACGAAATCTTGAGCTATTTTGCATTCATTATTATATTGTATAGTCAGCTATTTCGTTTCGGATATTTTTATGGGAGTTCTATCATACATCGTGCATTTCACAACTGTTGTCAGTTAGCCCGGATACGTAAATATTCCGCCGATTCCATTTAGCACAACATAATATATACATAAATACATTTTCGATGATTATACTGTATTTCAACCTGATCCAACTGTTTTGAAATTAGAATAGATTATAGAAATTTATTATTGAGGAAAACCTTGATTTTTTCTGCGAATAGATGGTTACCATAGATTCAAACTATTTATCTATTTTACCAACACATATCGCATTCCATTCATTGTAGAGTTCATTAGCCATTCCAAAATCATCGTATATTTTGAGGTGCAGTCCTACTTGGCATGACGAACAGGGATTACAAAATATCGATGAAGAAATAAATAGGATGCTGGGACTCATCAATAATAACCGTATCGGAGACGAAACTTGGTTACAGGCATCACTTCCAGTTTCTAGAGTAGGATTAGGAATTCCTTCAGCCACTTCACTCGCTTTGCCGTCATTTCTGTCCTCATTTTGCAGTGTTTCCGATCTGAGAGAAATCATCTTGCAATACCCAAAGTCAATATCTGATTGTGTTTTTGATAGGGGAAAATCTCTTTGGGAATCTAGAACTGGCCAAACAATGAAAATTAAAGACATGAAAAACCAGAGGGCATGGTATAAACCATTACTAGATTAAGCAACCAGTATTTTACTCAAAACAGCTTCTGACACTTTGAGAAATAAGGCTCGTCTTCTCGCAGTAACTGTGAAAGAATCTGATGCTTGGTTAAATGCTGTTCCCGTAGCATCACTTGGGATTCTATTGGATGACGACTCTTTCAGACTTGCCATCGGATTTTGACTTGGTACACCACTGTGTGTTCAACACTTTTGTAAATGTGGTGTATTTGTGGATGAATCAGTTACTCATGGGTTGAGCTGCCATTTTAGCGCTGGTCGTTTATCTCGCCATTATGCAATTGATAACCTAATCAAAAGGGCTTTAACTTCAGCAAAAATTCCTGCCATTTTAGAATCCATAGGCACAAGTCGAGACGACGGAAAATGGCCGGATGGTATGACA
>WOGN01005544.1:335-13115 GCA_015342105.1 Leptinotarsa texana
TAGAAAGCCAAAAACTTCCTTTCCCAAAAATTAATCACTCCTAAAAAATATAACCCCTTGAATTCAAATGTTTAACGTTTTGATATAAATAGGTTGGATAAAGAAAATGGATGGTCTTTAAAACGTCACAAGATGATACATATTAATTTTTATATGTGAAATTTTCTAAATTTCAAGTTACTGACAAATCAGATTTTTTTTTTCAAAAAGCTAATTTTAATTTAATATTTTCATTATTTTATAAATCTGTAGAAGGTACCTAACAAACCTAAATAAAAAACCATTTTAAATATAAACTGTCCTTCTCAAAATGAAATATTTAAACAAAATCAGTTTTCACGATATTTCAATTATCTTCGCATCATATATCAGAATTTAAAATTTATATTAATACCCCCAATCCGACGCCAAATAATATTATATTTAACGCAATACGATAAACAGCGTCGGTCGCCTCTTTTGAAGTTATTTGTCGCAGTCACTATTTTGATGGCTCCTAAGCGGCGTCCGCAAGGGCATAGCGAGTAAAAATATCTCAATGACTTCGTGGATGAATTGTACTGCCACTTGTTGAGACGACTATGTTGCTTTCTTCGATTTATCGGCATGTTTGAATTCTTGAAATTCTTTCACTCTCACACATCACCGAATGTACTATAGTAGTTATTACTGGTCTAACAGATTCGTTGCGCCCGATATATAGAACGTTTTGAGTATCTGTCACTATGTGAAGACATGTAGATAACCAAGTGTACCTTTCAACGAATGTGCTTCTTTTCTTAGTCCCGACAACCTTATCATAGATCTTTTGTCTAGTTATCCCTTACACTCCCGAGAGTTTGTGATAAGAAATAATTGAACCGTATCTAGCAGGTGTGGCTCAAAGTGACATCAAAAACCTTCTGATTTTTTTTCAGAATTTTTCAGGATCTATTCATGTAAATTTCAGAACCCTTACAATTGTGTTTCCTGGGAGTGAAATACAAATTCAACTCTGACAGAAAAAAGAAATGAACATGGGAAAATCAGTATTTATTTGCATTTGTTATGAAAAACCCAAAAACAATAATGCTTATTGTTGAAGGAGAGGTATACATTGCACTTTTGACATCGCATCCTTGAACGGCCATCACAACTCTGCTTTCAGAGAGTCATTGCTGATGCAGTTCGTTCCTGGGAATTCCCATAAATATTTTTCACCGCTGATCGCTTTTTTCACCCACACAACAAATATTCAGCGATATTTAATCTGAAAGTGAGAAGGTCCATTACTTCCTTTGCAATTTTTCTCGCTTGCTTTCGCAATCTGCCCTGTATTCCATCCAGATATTGACTAGAGAAAGATCAAATAAATGCAATGTGGTTTTTAGTGTCCATTTGCGTGTTTTGAAAAATGTGCGATAAAATTTCTATCTTTTGATCACACAAATTAACTCTTCCCATTTTTTTATTGTAGGAGCATACTACCGTAGGACAGGAAACATTGGTATGTTTTTTCAACTTTCCATCGTATCTTTGCATCTGAAGCTCTGTTCCGACGCCAAAATCAGTTGAAGCCATTAGAACAGTCTTATTGTCTTTCTATTTCGTTACACATATTTTTTTATCACTTCGTGATACTTCTTCACATTCACCACGCTTTAGGGATTTGTCTGGTGTAAATTTGTGGCCTTTAAATCGGTTTGAGTTGAGTGTATCTGTTCGATCTAATCCTGAGTCTGACAACGCTTCGAGTAGTGGAATGGTAGTGAAATAGCGATAAAAAAACACAGAACTACCTTTTGGTAATGTTTCTACTAATCGCAAAACAACAGCGGGTCCCAACTCCAATGCCTTGTTTGGAAAAGTTAATGAATCGACAACATGGAAGTGGACCCTTAGCAAATAGAACCTATCTCTTGTCATAGCATTAGCAATCATTGGAAATTTGAACTTAGTACTCCAGTACATGTGCAACCTTGGAAATTTGATGCAACCCATCAGTGCATGCATTCCATTGAATATTTTTATTTCTTCGAGGGTGACCATTGGCTTCAGTTCTCTGTTGTGTAAATAGTAAAGAGCAGTATTGAAAGTCCCAATTTCATAAAATTCTTCTGGCAAATATTTTTCCAAATATCCCATGGGCGATAAAATGTTAACGGTGTAATCTTCTTCTATTTTATCATATGGAAATTATTTTGAGAGGAATTGAGATTTTTGCCAGAGCAAAAAGTGGCTCAGAGGAATATTATCCTCATCTTCGTATTCTTGATCCTCATGCGAGGATTCTTCCTCCTGTTCCACATCCATTCCTTCTGCTCGTTCATGTTCAGTTGCTTCCCACTCTTTATCACCATCTGAATCGATTTCTAGATCATATCCTATCTCATCCAATAAATCATAGATTGACACCAACTGAAAGAGAAAATCGCGCCAAATATGGCTGAGGCTTTGTAATTGGAACACGTACAATCATAGTGGCTGGTTTTCAACCGAGTCGAATGTTATTTTGACCCTTTTAGCACATATGAATAATGCCCGTACAATTGTGAGCGAACGGAGCTTAAGGGTTATAAACATTGTTACACTTTAATTGAATAGGGAAAGCGTTCACTTCTTTTGTAGATATCAGACATTCATGATTATCACTGAATTGAAATACCTAATTTTTTTTTGAAACAATAGTCATTTCACATGATTTTTTTCTGATTCAAATCTGAAAAAACCATCTGTGAACATTTCATTATTATTGTCTTTGCAAAATTTTATTTATCTTTCACTTTTTCTGAAATAGGTACTCCACCATGGTTAATATGGGTTTGACGAGGTAACAAGATAAAAGCTAAAATAAATAAATTAGGTTTATACATTGAAAATATCTCTCGAAAACTTCCCATACTTTATGCTGCCAAACTTTTAAAACAGCGATGTGGAAAGACTGTTATACGGCCTGTTGATTCACGACGAAGTGAAGGTTGTTGGTTTGATAAACGACTATTCTATTAGGCCGTCAGAGGATAGTTGAAGAAAAGCGCAAGCAGGAGGCTCTTCCACTCCCGTTGTCCATCGTACAACGAAGACCCTTAAGCAGGAAGTTTATGTTATAAAGATGATATTTTTAAATAGGTTAGGTCAAAAAAGTTTTACGCTTATTCTAATTTAAAAACATTAAAACAATAAAAATTGAAACTAAACAGTATTCTTCGATTACATTTTGTAATTATCCCACTTATTTCACTTTACTCACTCTGAACTAGTTCAGAGTGAGTCTGAATCTGTCTTAGTTCACTGCTGGCAGCTGTGTGAATTGGACGCTATTATCTCTGTGTTATAAAAAGTGTTTGCGCTTTTTTCCCCATTATCTTATCATTGGTACATTTGAATATTAATCTCGTGAAAGTGACCCACTTGAAAAAGTCTGGAATGTTATCTACTGAAGGAGATTTTTTTTTGAGTAGGTAATTTAAACATTTCTAGACAGAATGAATACCTGAAATCCGATTCCAAGTCTGTTTTAAAAAGAATTTCTACATACTTTCCGTTGATGGTATCAAATACTTTTACGGAAAGTCAGGAACTCATGGAGAAAACAACTCCGGGAGAGAGAGAAGTCGTCCGCCTGAGCATTCTGGCAAGAACTGTGAATCGGAAAAAGGCTACTGAGACTCTAAAGCCAAACACACTCAAGGAGAAGGATACCGCCGAAATTCTGATAAAGACGAAGTCCAAACTCTGACTGAAATAGGAAATTACCCCTCCTCATCAGGAAGGAGGTATCCTTTAGCGAGGAGAATGAACGAACTCCACGAAAGCGCGAAAGGAAGAAGGTCAGAAAGAGGTCCAACTACCCTACCCCTGACCTGGAGAAGAGAAAGGAAAGTGGAAGCGGGAGTCCTAAGAGCACGAAAATCCGCATATAAGATTAAAGAGAAGGTTAACCTCTTCTGTAACAGCAGAACAGGGATTGACCCTGCTCTTAAGGATTACCCATTATTGGCAATGAGATAGGTAAAGTCAGATTGACGCCATAAGGAACCATTATAAAAACTCTGCTAAACTATAGTTTTCACTCTTTTGACGTTTCGGTTTCGTCTTTGAAGCCATTTTCAAGTAAGTATGACTACATTGAAGTATTATTTTGCCTACACACCAGGTCTGGGCACTGGTCTCTTTACTGCCAGACACTTCCCAAGCATCGACTGCTGCATACTCCAGCAGTCGATGTTTGGGGGGTGTTTTTGGCAGTGAGGTTACCTTTTTGGAAATAAAAAAATTAGAAAGAAGTCCGATAAGTCCCATACAATTGAGTGATCCTCCACTTTGGCTTTATTGTTCTGCTTTCTCTCACCTAAGTAAATAATAGAAATCAAGGCCGCTAATATATTCCCACTTAACTCATTAAGTTTTAGAGATAACTGGACATAGAATATTTCAAGGTTTGAAATTTACGCTAACAGAATAATTTTGATAAACATTAATTACCTTTCACATTCTCTGTCGAGGAATTCCTCCTGCCGAACTCAGCACTATAACAAACACTGCCACAGATCCGAAATGAGAAATCTAGACAAATACTGTTATTGGTGATTAAAAGCCGATAAGTTATTGGTTGGTACTCGTTGGAATTCGTTATTTACAACAAAAGAATTACTAGATTAGTGTAATAAAGTCGTGGACAAGATAACATTTCTCTCTTTTAAAACTGTAAAACTGTGTTGGCAATCGCACATTTCAGGGACGGATATAGGCTCGGGGAACCTGCAAAATCCCGAGTATTGGTGTCTTTGATTTGAACCGAAAACCGGATGAAAGATGTTCATGTTTTGTACAGGGGCGGAGTAGAAAAAAAGTCGTCATCCGTTATTTCAAACTGTCAAAAACAATACTTTTCAGGAGAGCAATACACATTTACCACGAGTATAATATTATGTTTTTTCGAAAGTTTTGTCTATTTCAGTGTCATGTGTTTTTTAGTACCATGTCTCAATAAATATCTATTTAACTGTGATAAATACGGTAGATCCTATTCTGTCAACAGTGTAACACCCAGTGAAATAATACTTAAATGTCTATCAATCCTTGTTAACCCTCTCCCTATTGTCGTGTTTGTTTTATTTAAATAAAATTTGGCAGCTGCTGTCACCAGATGCAGATTCCTCCACGTCAAAATTTGGATAGTAGGCAATTCCGAAAAGGCTGTAGGGTTCGTGCCGATCGCACGAAGGCCGATTTCTTTGAAATCTGGTCATTTGGTATACCTACTTATATTCTCTCTCATTACGTGGTTCCAGAACTGAATTTTAATTTTAGTTAAGATGATTTTCACTTACTATTCTCTTCTCGATAAATTGACAAAAAGTCTCTAATTTGTTATTGTTGTCTTAACTTCATCTTACTCTTCGAGAATGGCATTTCTCTCAGTACATGAGAAAATGAAAGTCCAAGGTTTCAAAAATAAAATGTAATGAGCAAACCAACGACTCCATGGAAAGAACAACGTGTAAAGTCTCATATAAAAAACAAATTTAAATTATATAAAATAAAAAAAGAGCAAAGGAAATGCCGCCAATTTCAATCTGTTGAACAACTTCAAACGCACCAACTCAGTACGAAATACTTTTAGTTCTACTTTTACTTAAGGTAGAGTGGTGTATAACTTTAAATTTGCGCCTTTTTCTGTAATTGTAATGTGAACTCTAGTTAAACAACCCGCTCTAGGAACCCAACAATATATAACCTTTTTGTGTAAATAGGAAGTAATCTCGGACAAAATAATATGTGAACTCTTTCTCAATATCAACTAGTTAGTAAAAAAACGAACACTCACATAACACTTCTTTGGTGGTTCATGGTAAACCATAGGTTCTGTTGAACCGGTGTGTCTTCAACACCAACACTTTTATTTTAAAGTCCTCTGTACCCAATACCGGCTTACGATTTCACTACCAATTTTCTTTGAATTTCTCATTACGCTCTCAGACAAAATAACTCTCCTATTTAGACCACCTTCGTCAGCCTCGAAGGCTGAGGGATGAGACCCCCGATCTCGTCTCGATAGGCTCCGGTAACCGACTTTTTGCGTCTCCCAAAAAACTCCCAAGCCCTCGCGTCAGCAACGCATCCACAGAAACCTCATCTCAGCGTTCTTAACCCTCCAAATCATATCATCATCGGCAGGATGTAATATATTCATTTGTTTAGTCTAGCCCAACTTGAACATGACCACAACGACGCTCGAAGGTCCGACAGTCACAAAGTTGTTCAAGCGCTTTTTCAACTGGCAAAATATCGACACCGAAGAACCGGGTGATAGACCTCGATCTCATTAATAAAATAATATTTTTCGTTAACTATCGCAATGACAGTTAATACTGATCGATAGAGAATGTTATATTTTGTTGTTACTTTTTATCAAATTTTAACGTTATGCCTTCATTCAGCTTATTTATGTGATGTTGTTAAGCAATTTTTCTCTACAAATCCAAGTTGAACTAAAGCGATGCCGAAACACCCCGAAAAATATACCAGGCATTTGTCAATGATAGTGTTAATGAACGCACTGTTCGACGTTGGTTTGCGAAATTTAATTCTGGAGATATTCGCCTCAAAGATGCGCCCCGAAGTGGTCGACATACCGTATTTCAGGACGAGGATTTGAGGACCTTGGTGGGAACTTACCCATCACAATCGGTACGTGGAAAGCCGGAAGAACTGGGCGTCAGCTCCCGTGATAGTGTAAAACGCACTGGAATGATCCTTGGGTGCCACACGATTTGAACGAACGACAGAAATTGTCACATCTCGAGATCTTTTTTCCATCGGATCGTCACGTGTGATGAAAAGTGGATCCTCTACGACAACAGGAGACGTTCAGAACAGTGGTTGAACACCAGTGAACCACCCAGGCACTTATGGCGAAACCTCAAAAAAAAGACCATGGTTACTGTAAGGTGGTCAGCGACTATAACTTTCTGAGGCACGTCAGGGTGCCAGAACTGGCACTTTTTAACGTCGTATATCCGTTGCATATATTTCTTGCGTTCTTCAAAGTATACATTGGAATTCAAAATGAGTAATCACATCCTGATCATTTCATTTTTGGTGGTCAATCTGGACTTGAAAAAATTTGAAGTGTGCTGAAAAAGTGACAGGTTGAGGAAAGCGTGGCACGTGACTGGGTGGAATACGCCTGGTTTGAATTATTTATGTCCACAGATAATTCAAATCTCCCCCACGATGTTCTGAGATGCAATAGCATGTGCTCTGATTAGCTGGCAAGCTGCGTGACAATTTGAGGACGCTACGTGTAATTTGATACACTCCGATTGGTTCACCGTTGGGTGACAGGATACTACGTGACAATTTGGTGTACTCTGGTTGACTGGGTGATCTGTCTGCCTTGTACGGTGAGCTGAGAGGCAACCTGGCTGGTGTGCTGGCGTCACACTCTGCCTGAATAAGGGCCACTCCTACCAAACCATCACAGCAGAGTCAGCAGCAGCCGACAGTGGTCAATAGAAGAGGTCCGAAAATCAAACAAACTAAGCGTCGAAGTTTAGACTCATAAAAACAAATAAAACTTTTGAAACAACCAACATGAGTAATGTGTTCTGCAATAAGTATTAGGAAGAGAAACTAAATTGAAAGGGTATATTTTTAGGAGAGATTAATTTTCGGAAGATTCCCACATTTTTTGTATCAAGATGGAGAAGTAGGAAACCAAAACCTTTCTTTCTCAAAAATAATTATTCAAAAACAGACAAAAAGATTAAAATACAGGAACAGAAACCTGAAGCAAACGACTATCCAAGCAGATATTATTTTGTGCTGCGATCAACAAGATTGTATGGAATGAGTGAACAAGAATGTGAGAATAGAGAAGGGGCTAGAGGAAACATATTCTGGATACACCAGAAAATGGGTTCCGACCTACTTGCCATTAAAATATAAATCAATTAAAGAAAGTTGATGCTGAAATATTGTTTTGCAGGTATCACCATGAAGTTATTCCCATAATGTAGGTACTGTAATGAAGGTGAGAAGTCAGTCGTCTGATGAATCTATAATTTTTTATGAACCGGTGGCTCATCCGTCCCTGGAAATTATCTTACTCTACTAGTATTCATCTGAATTTTTATATATAATTATGAATCGCATAATTGTTTCAAAAATAAAATGATATTCCTTTGTAATTGATAGTTGTCACGATGTTGGTTGAGTGATTCTATGTAAGAGTAGAAGGTCAAACGAAAGAAACTGATGTTCCGTTTATATTAAACGCGGAATTTTGTATACAGGGTGCTTGTTAAAAGTATGCAGAAATAAAAACGGGATATTCATCAAATAGGGAGAATTTCAAAGGTGATCTCTACGTTTACTTTTGGATTACATCAAAATTTACCGCTTTTTATAGTTTATTGATTGTTCTGAAGTGGAGTTTTGTGTTTATTCCGCAAGCGTACCTACTGCAGTCTTTTAGTTTTTCTTACTTTCCTTTTTCGTATGCATGCAACGATAAAAGATTAAAGAAGGTAAGACCTAGTTAATCTTTAGCTCGTACAAGTTTCGACTTTCAAGGAGTTCATCTGATTTCAAACCCAACCTCGTGATTTCGTGGAATGTTATATATTAAATGACAAACAATATTGATGATCAACTCTAGAATAATGAAATTATTATATAGTTACAATAGAATGGCAATATAAATATTCTAGCGAATAAGCAGGTAACGTGTCTAAGAATACCGAGAACATTTATGTGGCGTGTTTTATTTCGCGATAATGAAAGTAACCCTTTTTATAGATAAGGAAGTTTATGACATCTCAAAAGTTTATGAGTAAAAGTGAGATGTTTTCTCATATTTGCTTCAAGGGCAACTACCAAAGTCTTTTAAAGATTGATTGTAGTGATCATATTTGCGGATGCCGTACGCGAATCTGATGCAAATATTTTGTATTATTTAGAAATATAACCCATCAGCTTGCAGTGAACACTTTTAACTAATTACCACTAATTAATTTTATTTATACAACCGGTTTCGGGTTTAACCCCATTAAGAAGTATAAAACTGAGAATATACGACCGAAACCGGTCGTATAAATAAAATTAACTAGTGGTAATTAGACAAGTGTGTTTTTATTCATTTCATTAAAGTTGTAATGTCACTGAAACGGAAAGACAGGAATAACTGCGTATCGTCAGCTTAATGATGTATACTCAGTGGCGGCGCAAGACATAAATTTAATGTGGGCAAGGTATATTTCGTGAGGCCCTGTGATAATGCAAGAAGAATGGTTTATAAAATAAAAAACCACTTGAAATTGAACATTTTTTTATTCATTAGGAAATACCAAATTTTTAACTAATGACCTTTTTTGGAACATTAAACAACAACATTAAAAAGAAACGACTCAGAAGTAATTAAAAAAACTGATGGATGTAGCCGTTACTACGTGGTAGAAGATCATGATGATGATAAATTAAAAAAACATCATGTCTAGGTCGCCGTATTAAAACCCCAGTCAAAGTCACTGATACTTCGACTATTTACTCATTGAGACCTTTAAAATGAGCCCAAATACGTCAAGTCCGCTGTAAGTTGCCAAGGAGTTGGTCCTTTGCAGACTATTCTGGTTGTAGCATCTACTTAAAGTAAAAATGGTACATATTTTCGAAAATATCGAATTTTTATTATTCTTCATAATCTTGTAAACGAGCTGGTCACATTCAAACGGCTGGAGAAATGTCCATGAAACATCTAAGAACCATCCCGACAAAATTAGCTTTACATAAAAAATGCTCAAAATCGCTCTACTAGTATAGGAGCTAAAGTGTCACAGACTAACACACAGATGTACAAATCAAACTTATAACACTCCTTTTTTGCGTCGGGGGTTAAAAATGAAAAAAAATTAAAGAAGCAAAAATGTTCTACTTTTGGGTTTTACTGAACTCCCTAAATATTGGTTCGTAATGTATTTTTGATGTTATATCTACTGATGTCAGTAGATAAAACTGCCAAAGCTGAAAATCTTTCTCGACCCAATATATTTCCTAAATAAGTAATTTTTTATTATAGGAATGTAGACTTTCACGGCTGACGTCAATGTTTTGGTTGATTTTCGAGTTTTGCCGTGGCCTTCTTTGATTATAATCTTCAAACGTTTCGAGTGTAACTGTGGCAGTCATCTTCAGTGGCCTAGTTGAAGTACTCTTCTAGACGTGTCGACTGAAACTTTTCAAAGCTCCTTTCAGCAATAGCAATACTTACACATAGGTATTGTTAATAAAATTCGAATGCCAATGTGAACATTTGGGTAAATTTTTGTTAAATCGTTTTCTATAATAAATTTTTGGAGCAGACATTTCTGGTCTTTAATGGAGTATGGTAAATTTGGAATCATATTTTGTAGTTCTTCATATAACTCGTTGGTTTGGATGTCACTGCTCTCACCTACTTGCAGGACTGTGTGTAAATCTTGACGTTTTTCAGTATTTGCTCTTTTGGAAGTTTTTCTATCTTGTTTAAGTCATACTTAGGGAAAACCAAAATTTTCAAAGTGTTGAATCAAAGACATTAATGTTGAATCCATATTGCTTATCACAGAATCAATCATGGCATTGAAAAAAAAAGATTCATACCGGCTTTTGGCTGATTGCTGCCTTCATAATCAAACATCCTTTTCTTTTCAATCATCCTTTTATTATCAAAATCTTTTTTTGCAAATAATAACTACTTTCCTCAATAAACTGACGAACGTCCGACAAGCATTTTTCGAATCCAGTTTGTCAATATTCTTTGATCCAGTCACAAAATGCAGGCAAATATTCCAGAGTAATGCTTGAATGGACTTGTACGGATTGCCATAATTTGCTTATGGTATTCACACGCGTTAATAAAGATGAGAATGTGTCATTCAATTAATCTCAAAATATTGTTGTAAATCATGCCCGAAAGAAAATAACGCCGGCCGCCATAGTAACCATAAACCAAACGTGACGTTGCCTGTGACGTGACGTTGCTAAGAGCGCGCGAATGCGAATGTACGATGATTCCCCACGTCTCTAGAAGCAGCGACGGAACTTCGCCGAAATTTCTACAGCATTCGATTACGATATTTAAAGGCTAGCCACGAGGATATCGACAGAGTCAAGTGGACGTTACAGTGCGGTATGCAAAGTCATCTACTAAGGCGATAGACATTCAAATAATAGTTGCAGTTTATGAAAAAATGGTTCTTTCACGGCTAAGGTTTTCAGTGTCATTGCTTTTAGTTGAAGTCTTTGTTGTATTTAAAGTGAAATAAAGTTAAGTTTGATTATTCAGTGGGGTCAATTATTGGCAACCCACGGGTAAAAACGCAACAATATAATATAGTTTATCAGAAAAAAATAAATATTCACGAATTTTTTATTCGTGCACCGAAGAGTGGAATATCTTTAAGTTGAGAATTTTCTAATGTATTGATCTTACAAAAATAATCATGGCGTTTACTTTCGGATTTTTAAAAATTTAATTTTGGCTTTGAGGAGCGAGGCCCTTTGCAGCGCGAGGCCACAGATTCCACCATTACAATCTCGGAAACGATAAGAGCTGCAAGGTCGGTTCAATTGGACAAAAGTTTTCCATTTTGGGGAACTAGAATACACTTTTTTTAGATCGAGAATATCAGTGGTTGTTTTTGAAATACTGTCCAAAAACTAGGATTATCCAATTTTGATATATATGATATAAAAATGGTAGAGGAACTTTCGAAACTGTTTAATATTCGTTATAATTTGAGATAAACCAATTTGCAATGCAACTTTTCGTTCATTAGAGTTCATCGTCAACTTTATTTTTTTAAATATGGGCCTCTAGTGTTTTTACCGATTACATAATAACAAATGCAGTTATGTATTACAACACATGTGTTTTCCGAAGTTCTTCATTGAAGGTATTCTGCTCAACTTTTGGCAATATTGACGAATTGACAGAAAAATAAGGCGGGCTTGCATGGCTATACCCCACAAATGCTGAAAAATTGTCATAAAAATACTATCGGAAGAGCGAATATGTGTTTAAGGAATTATTATTTTTTCTTCTGTTTGTCCCTTGGTGTACCGAATCTGAAGCCGCCCCGGACCGATATACCGGCCAGCGAACAAACATATGACATCACCGCGAAAAAGTGCAGTCGGCAACCGCCGGTAAAACTCTAGTTGATTACCGAATTGACTACAGATTTCTAGAAAGAACCGTTACATTATATGAGCCCGGCTTCCCGACCCAAGAGGGCAGTTCAGAAAGGGAATCGAGCGGCTAAACAAGAAATTCAAATAGTGGAAATAAATTAGGCGTTAGTTGCTAAATGTTGTAAATAAATTAGTTTGCGATTAGTGAAATATTGTTGGAAATAAATTTGTTCGAGGCAGTCAATTCTTTGATTTGTTACACTTGGTATATTACATGTTATTCCTATGGAGTTAGTTCTTGTTTTGAACAACTCAAAGAACTTTTATTAAAAATGTTAGTTTTTTGAATAATCAATTTTCACTACTTGACTTTTCTTATTGTGACAACCTTATGCTTGTTTTATATAATTAATATATATTGACAGGTATAGGAACATATATACAGGAGAAGCCAGAATAATCACCATTCCCCAATATGCAGAGTTTATATTTCATCAGTTCGGACTTCCATTGTCTAATCTAAAATAAATTGATTTGAAAACCCTGAAAAGACTATTACAAAATTTATAAGGTTAACCGAAAATAACAATTTTATTAAACAAAAACAAAAAATTAACATACAAG
>WOGN01005545.1:363-13115 GCA_015342105.1 Leptinotarsa texana
ACTAAAATAGAAAATGTTTCTTTGACTAATTTTTGGACAGATTTCAAAAAGTAATCGCTTAATATTTGGGAGATATCAACACCCTCTTTTGAAAATAATTCATTTTCATCCATAACATATTTTGGCAAGAATTGCTTTTTTATCACATGCCGTATTCTGTTTGAATATAGTCCAGGCAACCTGAAGAAATTTCTTCAAGAAATTTGTGGCCGAAGTAAGCCTCCTTTGAAGTTTCTATCATTTGTCGACGCTGTTTCAAAATAATTTATATTGTTGGTTGATGATTCTATCATATCAAATTTCACTGATGTGGAAAATATCTCTGAGTAATTTTCCTTCATTAACGATTTCCTTAGTTATCCAAGATTTATTGTCAGTAGATTTTTTATGTGTATTGGTGTGATGTAGTTCCTATCGAATAGTTTGAGAAATGAATCATGAAAAATAGAGAATTTTTCATCAACATTACCGTTGCTGGAATATATAGGTAGCCAATTCTCACGAACCACTAAAGCATTCAAAAAGTTAATGTTTTGTTCACAAAATAATCTTTTAAGAAAATAATTGGGTATTTTTTCAGTAGGAGCGGTGATTTGTAAAATTATATATTACAGTGCATGATCCGCAGATAACTTGCATTGCTATTAGTGGAATTCTTATGGAAGCCATTAAAATCACCACACACATTACACATTACAAGAGGTTGGTATATTTTTTTGAAAAGAGAATCGAGAAATAGTTCCATATTATGATTATTTCAAGATGGTGGTCTGTAAAAACAGTTTACGCAGATTTTGGAGTTGTGAGCGGTTAGTTCGATAGCAGCATATTTTCGACGGTAGTGTGTAAGACTGTATAGTCGTGAATATTTTCAACAAAGATATCTACCCCTCCACCAACTTTATCGTTACGACAAAAATAATCAGAAAGACAATAGACATTGTCAGCTAATATTTCATTTTCTTGACACCAAGTTTCAGTTAAACAAACTACATCCGGATATTCAAGAGACTGTAATATAGAAGTAAGTTCAATTATTTTGTTTCTTGAACTATGAATAGAAGATTATGAAAAACTGCGAGATATGAAATGATTCATGAGAAATGAGAGAGTTTTCACGTAAAAAACAAAAATTCTTTTACCACAACGGTTTCTGGCCACCATTACTCTTCAACAGTAACTGCTTACAAGATTTGAAAATACCCAATTTGAACGATCTGTTTTTTCCTTTGGTGTTCAACTTGTAACACTTGATATTTTTATCCGGAAATGATTCTTTTAGTCATTTGACTTTTCCAACATAAAGCCATTCCAAGTATGTTTCATTAGGAACGCCTTGTACCATCATGTTAGATTTTTGATTGGATCCAGTATTTAGAATTTTGGGATTATTACCTGTTTTATCAGCTGATGACTGGGGAACTCGGTCATTGGCCATGACTTTTTTCGCAGTATTTTTGGATATCGGACTTTGGATAAGGCTCGAGTAAAAAAGAAGCAATTTGTGTTAATTTCGAGTTCATGCTTGGTTTGCGCATTTTTTTGTCAGATTCAATAGGAGCTTTGATGGTCTGATTGTTGGCAAAATGATTATAATGGACTATTTGCTTTTTCAGTACAAAAATAATTCATTTCAAAGTCTCTCAGTCATCTGGTCGGAGAGTTTTTCTAATCGATTCACTTCGCGATCTACTTGTTGAAGTTTACTCGCGGTAAACAGGCATTCCGATTTCGAACAACGCAACGCACGGATGATTTATTATCAAAGTCTGAGTTTTCACTTGAGTCAATACTACTTGATAGATTAACAAGGAGATTCTGTAAAATAATATTCTCAGAAAAACTATCTGGTTAAACTTTAGCCACTATGAGATCGATTATTTGCCTTTTCCTTAATTTATTAATTTCATGATGAAAAGAGAAATCAAAATTTCTATGTTTTTTACCACTTTTATTCGTAACTAACGTTACGTCCTATATGGACATTTTCAAACTTAAACAATAAACTAAGAGTAATTCATTACATTCGCTAATATATACCATTCAGGTACTTGACTGAGTACCTGAGTAGCTGAGAATGAGTACCTGAATTTACAATTCATAATGCGCATGTGCCAATTTAAAAACCAGAGAGTAAATTAAATTGATTTGGTCATTTAACAGGTTGCATCCGCAATGCTTATGCTTGTGAATTTCCAAGGATTCTAAATAATTGAGTTTGCAACCCTTCCTTGCACAGTGCAGAATTTCCGTATCGTTTAGATTCGCAAACTTGTGGTTGCATGCCAAGGAATGGTTTGAAAACCGTTTTTGGAAATTTCGTCCGCATTGTTCCACATAAAGACTATTACACTCCGGACACTTAAGCTTATAAACTCCAGATTTTTCCAACTTGTCGACCTTATCTTTGGCTACACCATTGCACTCGGTCTGATGAAAAAAAATTGTAAAATCTATGCGCAAAGATGTCCGTGGATTTTTATATCTGAAAAAGAAATTCCACAAACTTAGCGACGCGAAAGTTGAAGGTAGAATATTTGTAGGCTAACAAATAAAACAACATATGAAGGATAGAAGCTCCGAAGGAGAACTAATGGGCCAGGAAAAAATCGTCTGAAAATGTTTTGTGAGTTTTGTCCAAAATTACCTAGGAAATCATAAAGCTGAAAACACAAAGTCTTAATAGAGGAACTAATAATGTCAGATAATGCTTTAGGGTGTAATGTGTCCTAAAAATACGTATGTTTGAGTCTCATCTAGATGTCGGTGCTGGGAGTGACAAACAAGGGAGGAGATTCCATCAGGACATTTACTTAAGAGCAAAGCGTTATCAATGGAAATGGAGCCCAGGAGTGCTAGCAGATTATTGTTGGAAACCGCCAGACCTACCTGAAGACAAATATTCACGAAAATCATAAATATTTTTAGTACAGTAAGTGGTAATTTCTCTGGGTATAGTTGATTTTAGTAATTTTCTCCAAAATATATGCTTTGATGTCAAGACAAAAACTTTTTGTGTCAATATTTTTACATTGACACAGTATTGGTTAGCGACCTTAGTAGATTCAAAGTTTGATATGAGTTTTCATGTGACAAAAAACAATTGAAATTTTGTTGACCAGTATAACGTAAGGAACGTTTTCGAAAGTAGACTGTATTATTCAATGAAACTAGATGAAGGTCATTTTGAACACTATCCGTTGATTGTGTTGCCATTGGTATTATTTGTGTTAGTTCCCTCAAATTTTCTGTTTTTTCTTGAATAAAATGTTCAACATTTAATCTCTCAATAACGAATGAACCAATTCCGAAAAAAATCACAGAAGTAATAAAGGGACAAAATACCTTTCAAATGATGTATATTCGACCCCCATACCATTGAAGAAAATAGGGGATAGTCACCCAAGGATTAAAATTGACGTTTTCTTTGAAATTTTCGATTACAAGTCTGCCGTGTATTATGAATGTTATTCATATTCAATAATACTTGCCCAATAACCAAGTTTCATTTTGAAAAATGAGTAATGAAACTTTCTATGTTTTTGCTAATTTCATAAAAGTGGTAAAAACATAGATCGTTTCATTTCTCGTTCTTTATGATCTCTTATCACGAAGTAACGGCTACATTGAAATTTTCTTTTATTTCCAACCATCCCAATAAAATGAAACTTCAGTAATTGCGCGAACATCTAACAGTCACCCATAATTCTCAATAAACCATACAATATTGATGTTATTATGAAAGAATTTTTACGAGAAGGAATGCTAAATATCAATTAATTTTAATTTGCCAGCTTTTCGCTACTGGAAATATAGAGTTAATATAGATGGAATTTCACGAATGTACGAGTTTGCTTCATTAACTTACATTACACCTGAATACCCCAGCATTAATATAAGCATGAGAAGCCCTAATTGATGCTCTGATTACAGTGTCGTACTGAGTTTATTCAGTGTATAGTGCAGAATGCAGGATTGAGATGCATTTGAAATTCAACTTTTTTGAATTAACGATTTTGTTTGAATATTTCTTAGGAAAATCAAGTGAAACTTTGTTAATACCTTCAAAAGTCAATTATTCTTATCGTCCTTATTTGATATTGTGAAAGATGACTTGAATGGATTGTAGCTGAATGTGAGTACAACAATTATCTTCAACAGACAAATTCACGAACTTTCAAAACACTTTGAGAAATATTACCTTATAAAGTTGTACCTAATACATAAACCATATATTTTGAGAATACAATTCAATTTTATATACTTCAGTGTTTAATTATTCGCGGTAGATAATGATATTAATATTTGTAACTTTTTCAGAAAGTTCCGCCATTAGAGTATAAATTTGAATTCTAATATATTTAATATGATATTGAACAGAATAGTAGATCTCTCATCCACCTTCTACATGTATGATACTAGATCAAGTCCAAATTTTTTGAAACTAAAAATGTGATAACGTACGTTCCCATTAGTTTATAGAGTGTTCTATGTCGAGAAGACCTTTCTATATTGAAAACAAGATGGAATTCATGATTTTTTTCAACATTATCAGACGAATCATGAAATACAAATCAATTAACAGAATTCAGCTTATTAAAAGAAAATAAAAACACCTCAAAAGTGCTACTTTGTTCCCTTCTGTTCATAAAAGAGGACATATGCCTCCTCACTCACAAGCAATTTTGGTGAAATTGGGGACACGTGTGAATCATCGTATTCATTTCACGTGCCACTATAAGGTGGTCTGCAATATGCTGTGTGATGTCCATTATAAGTAGTCATACTGTGAGTCGAAAGTGCATATAGATTGTAACGACAAGGAGCTACATTGTCTGCTGCATAATTGCTCATATCTGATTCTTCTGAAGAAAACTGAGTGGCAACATTTAATTTGCCTCTGAATCTTTCCGTTGGAGAGAATTTTTTTAAATTAATTACTAAAATACAGGAAAACTCATGGATACATAGGACTTTGTGCATTTTCTGGTTTCCTTGGACCTCGAACAGATTAATTTTTCATCTCCATCCCGGGTTACTAATGAGAATCCACAGTGAGTGGACTTCATAGTAGATTTTGATTGACCAACGTTATTGTCAACAATATTAGAGTTGTTCATGTTTAAGTGTCTCAGCCAGAACTCTTGCGCTTTTCCGCTATTGCTATTTTTCGTCAATCTCCGTTAAGATGGGTTTAGGTTTCTCAGTAATTCCATTGAGGTCCTCATGTAAACATTGTAAAAGATATCAAAGGAATTCCTGAGCGTCTTGATGGGAAGATCCCATGAATCGAGGGGCAAATCTTTGAATCTAACTTTTAAAGTCGGCGGATAAAAATTCTCACCACAATCCCTTCATAACTTCTGCGAACGCTTTGATCAAAGCTCCTTTCATACTAAAAACACTAGAACTGATAACTTGTCTGGAATTTAAGAATATACATACACTCCGTACTCTCTATATATCATACGTCATACGTTCTGAGTTATGGCTCTGTAATATGGGACCCTGAATACAACATTAACATAAATAACTTGAAAGGCTGCAGAATATATTCATTTACCTTATCAATAAAAAAGTTTTTCACTCCACTTCAATTACCGTATGTCTACGTTAGGAATGAACTGAACATATCAACACTAGCGACTAGAAGGGATATTTCAGATGTGAAGTTTCTCTTTAAAATCATAAATAATTTATTTAATTCGCTTGCTATCCTTAGTAACATTTAGCTCAATATATTACGTATATTACAAGGCAGCAGCATCCATTCCGTTACGAACAATCATAAATAAACTATTTTTTGGACTCTCAAACACATAGGTGCAATGTATCACACAGTACTCTGTCAAATTTCATCTATATTTCTCTTTCTCATTTTCAAAATTTTTCTACGCTTCGAAAAATTTTTTCTTGCTACGCAGACTTGTTTGGTATTTGTATATATGCGTTTATATGTGTTTTCTTACGTATACCATTTTTTATTCTTTTTTTTATATCATTTTCATTCACTCCATACATCAAACTACGTAACAATTTAAATAAGTATTTATTATTTATAGATATAGATTATAATATTAAGAAATGACATATCTGTGAATACTGTTTTGGGTTAGTCCCATTTGTATTCCTTCTACATAAATAAATACCCCCAATTCTGCCTGATGGTGTTAATGTAATAAGAGTAAAAGTTCGAAAGCTCATATTTAAATTTTTAACAATTTCACTTCTGATCCAAACATTTCAAAGTTTCATCTCTAATTTTTCAAAATACTCATTTTCGGTAACCTTCATTCCATGTTGTTGATTTGCTTCAATGAGCCTTTCGTATGTGAAAGTTTATTAAAAGTTCAGTAATAACAACCAATGGCCTCGTGCTTCAGTTGATAGGTAGAACTAGAACTTTTGGCTTGCAAACACTTTTCCAACGTGTTTTTACTATCCCTCAACGTGTTTTTCGTAAACCAAGCATTATCAAGAGATGTCTTGGAAAACTTTTCCTAGTCTAGTCATCAGTTAGCAAAATGCGCGACGAAATATGGTATTTTTGATCTGGTTTAGAATTCATACTGGACCACTTCTGTCATGTTCACAAAATAACCCCTCAATATTCATTTTTATTATCAAAACTTTGTCCTTTGTCTACGATACAAGTCCAAGATATATCCGTGTTTAATAATTCAGTGAACAACATATCACTTCCTGTTCATCATGATTGCCAATAAATTGATCTCTTACTCTTCACACCTTGCTTATTATAAATGAATTACATTGAAGAGTTGAAGGTACTCCATACCATATAAATTAGCTTCTGACACAGATGATTATTCAAATGAGTTTATTATTCAGTTTTTTATCGTAATCAAACAGTATACAGAAAAGAAAATCAAGAATTCTTGTGAAAGAAACACATTAACAACTATGCCGGTCTGAAATTACTTTTTGACAGCTAATTTCCTGTTGAGAGCTTCGAAGATGAATATGTCAATGTAAAAGGAGAATGTCAATGGGAGAAGAAGAAGAGAAATCTGATCCAAATATTGGTATAATTGAAGCGGCTGGGAAATTAATTTGTTTTGTTTTCGACTTATTATCAAATATTCATTAAAAAGGGAAGTAGTGGATAGTTATAAGATTAGTAGCTGAATGTAATTTTTGTGATACAATCAAGACGTTCGAATCTGAAACTGAATATATGATTTTGAGTCATTCTTTGACACAATTTCGATGGGATTTATATTTTCAGATACTTCTCTACACTTTAGAGGAATAACGATATCATTTACTTGCTTTAACTTATAGCAGACTAGAAAATTGTAAACGTAAATAGGTACATATATTATTGAATTGAAAATTCATTCAAAAAAATATCGAAGAAAATAATAGAATAGAATAGAATAGTTTATTAGCTACGTCATACATTTGAAGAAATATTTGTAGCAAGTCAAAACAAAATATTATAAATATATCGTCATACATACAAATGATATACGAATATCACAATGATTTTATAACAGAACAATGTACACAATAACAAATACAATCAAAAAACTAATGTTCAAGTCACACGAATTATATATGTTATATAACAGATATTCCTCTGTGGAATAAAAACAGTGATTCAAAAACATGGCCTCATTATTTGAATCGTTCATCCGGAGTACCTCAAGCGTCGAATTTCGGAACACTTCTATTCTTATTATTTATCAATGACCTCAGTAATTATGCCGATTGAAATATGTTATTTTCTTGAAGATGTTGCAAAAATATATTTACCTGTCGAAACTATCGAAGACTATAATGCATTACAACGACAATTAGAAAATATACAGCCTTGGTGTGTGAAGTTAACAAACAATATCTTAATGCATCCAAATGTAAAGTAGTGTCTTATAGTAGAAAAACGTCAGTCATCGAGTACAATTACTGAGTAGATACCATTTCACTGCCACATAATAACTTAATTAAAATTCTTGTTGTATATTTTGATCAAAATTTGTCTCTTTCCAACCACACCACCAGGGGACTCAAATTTATTTATCTATCACATTGCGAATAGTTCTCTCGTCAGTACAATTATGACGACTAAAATATGGGCGAACCGCGCGGTACGTTTCCCGAAAAGAACACCCATTTTGATAAAACGATTTCATTATTTGCACGTGTTGTTGAATTATATATCCCTCCAAGTTGATTAAGCAGAACAGACTGAATAAATGACAAATAATTGACAGATGTAACTTCAACAAGATAGCCGTTATCAATTGTCAAAATTTGGAAGACCCTTCATATCAATTTGGCTAATATTGTTATCATATAATCGCATTGAGGTTTCCTAATCACAACTTTCACTGGACTCAAAATGCAGTTCAGGTGACGCATTATGCATTTTGTTGCCCTACATTTAAAGGAATTGTTTGGGTATTCAAAAGGTTCATAGCCTCTAGATTCCGAATGACTTCAAGTCATGACGATAACCTGAATACTTATTCAGTTGTGAAAAATGCGATATATTCTTCCACAGTTATTATACAAATAACTGACTGCAACAGGTGTGTACAGATACTTTTTGGCTAGTTAGGTATGCGCATTATGATTTTTGTGCCACTAGACTTCAGAAGGAAAACGGATTATTATAATTGGGTATAACTAACTGTGAACTGAAAAATATTGTTTGGAACTTCATTTTGTTCTTTTTACTATTATTGAAAAGGTAAATACAACAGAACTTCCGCACAAGTGATCAACCAAAGTTTTTCTATCTTTGAGTGCAGTTTTTCAAATGGATGGAGCTACAGGGATTGTAACTAGAGGACTATCAAGAATACCCATTTTGAAATAGATGCTGTTTAGAAAATCACAATCTCTTTGAGCAGAAAACATCGCTCTCGGGGGTTATATCATTGGAACTATAAAACTCGGAATAGCTCAAACACTACATATAAATTGATTTTCCTCACCGTATGAAAACCCATGAATCCCAGACAAGTTTCATCAAAAGATCTAGTGATTCAAGAGAAAGGTTTATGTATAATATTTATTATTTTTTGTGTGATCAGATCGAAATGTGACGATGTTATCATCAACAATTATGACTTAGTCCCTTTCAGAAATAACAAAACAAATCAGTACATATTGTTTTTCTACGAAAAACTCAACTATGTCGCATGTCAATCAACAAGGATAGCTTATTTGAAGGTGATTGACAATGTTTCATGATGAATCTCATTAGTTCGGACACGTTTAATAATTTCTAGGTGACCGCTATCGTAACATCTTGAATAATATTATTTGTTCATTAAAGAAGAAAGTGATACAAATCATGAAATTATGAAACACCAAAAATTAATTGATTCCAGTGGCGCATTTGCTTTTTCAGCTGCAGGAAAACCCAGAAAAACCTGCAGCACCACTTCATCTGAAGACCTTGATCAACATATAGGTAAAATCATTTGAAATTTTCGAAAGAACCAATACAAATCAATAATTTAAAAGAATAGCTGAAAGAAACAATAATATTAAGCGAAAAACCCCTGAAATAAAATTACAGTAGAATAGAATACTAGTAAAAATAGAACAATTGAACAAAAAGTAAAAATTAAGAGATTTCAAACCAAGCTAGTTCGCGACGTTTCGATTGTTAGTATCCACAATCGTCTTCGAGAAATGACTGGTTCTTTTAGGGAATTTCAAAGCATTTTATATATTATTAGACACTGGAAGCCCGAACTAATGAAAAATGATAGCTTACTATAGCCATTTGTATATGTGGAAGAAGGGGCACATATATTATGGTTTATTTCCTCAAGCATTTCATTCACATTGTTATTTCCCCTTTAGACCATCTAAGTATCGCGCGGGTTGCCATTGCGTTAGTTTTGTTCAACGTTGGAAATCATTTTTGAGGTTGAGATCGGATTTATTTCTTGTATTGTCTTTAGCTCACCTATTTCATAAAAAAAATTGTTAATAATCACAAACTGGGGTACCCGGCTCCACTCAAAGTATTGTATGGTAGTATAAAATATTGCTCATACAATTTCATCTACGGGGGATAGAGGAATACCACTACATGAAATTTCTTTCATCGTTCTTCAATGATTTGGGATTTGGAATTATTAAGAACACCCTCTGATATTGGGATGTTTTCAAATGCTCCAGGTTTTCTAGAATACTTTCCAATATTTTGAGCTCTTCTAGAACGATCTAGACGACCCTTATATCATCAAAAGTACGCGCTCTAGGTGAAAACAAAAGCTATTACAAGAATGGGAGATAAAAAACCACCACATCATATTACGCTCTTGATTATTTCACAATGATCTGGGATGTTTTGGAGTTTTTCCGAATGTTTCAGATTATATCCGAACTTTTCACTACATTGCAGAATGTTTTGGAATGTTCTAGGCTATTTTTGAACTTCCTAGAAGGCGGAACTTTTAGTCCTCATATCTTCAAATACATGCCTTTCAGGTTAAAATGGAAACTTCCTTTATTGCCAGACTGATGTGATACTGTGGTATTTGGTATGTATGTTTTGCTACCCGTGCGAAACTGGGTCTGACTGATAAAATGCAATTTCATGTCAAAAATTTTAACAGAAGAAAAAATCATTCATGAAAACATTAAAGAAAAAAATTAACACAAACACAATACGAAAGATTTCAAACTCCTGCAACAAAGTGAGATGCTTTGGAACATGGTCAGCAGCCTACCAGGTGGAACAGTATAAACACTTGAGAACATTATTCTAGAAAATTCATTGAAGTAACATCTGATGATGAATAAATTTCAGATTTTTCTCTATACCAATTTTCTAGAAGGTATTGTGAAAACCAAAATAATTCTAATTCTTCTATAATGAATGAGCATTACCGATAGAAAAATTTGCTACAAAAACACAGGTTAGGTTAGGTCTCAAGTCCAACAATACTCTAGTGGTGAAATTGAAGTTCCAAATATAAAGAATAAACAGAATTTTAATAGTTTCTGGGAAAATTACATCAAAAAAACAAATTCAGAAAAGCCTGAGAGACTTAACCATAATTTGAAAGACTCTCACCTGTTTCGAGATGCATAGACTCGATTTTAATAGCATAAAACATAAGTTATGATATTTTGATATTCTACCATTTTCAAAAGATTGATATATAGAACTGAAAAGGAGCATTATATTCTTGATGAGCAGAATTGTACAAAAATTGTATATTAAGAGTCAAGTTTTCTTCGCTCAGTTGATTTATTGGACTGATGTCCAGAGGAAGTTCTTTTCACTCCTTTCTCTCTATCTTCATCGGTTAGGTATTTCAATGTCCAATTGATATCTTCTCGAAGGTTTGGAACGATGAAAAAATCTGTTGATTGTTAGAAAAGTAAATCATTTCCATGACTGTATCTTTTTACTTGTAGTTTGCGTAAAAAAGTAACTTTGGCGATGCTTTCTAATTAATTTTTGATCAGCCTGTATATGAAAAATTGATTATAAGTATTTCCCAAGGTATCTCAGAGGTCACTTGGGTATTATATAAAAGAAGAATTTTCCACTTATCGCAGTTCGAAAATACGAATCGGAGACGGCATTGGCCCAAATAACCACCAATATCATGCATAACTGGCCAATTTGACGGCTCTGAAAGTGATAAACAAAAATAAAAATTCAAATGAACCGTTTTTATCGACAATAACTACGTGAATATGATTTAATTTAATTCAACTAGGAATTTTACGGTGTTTTCCTGTAGCAGAATGGATTCAGATTAAATTACTTTACGCGTTATATAATTTTAATAAGTTTTATTATACAAACATGCAAATTTATTTAAATTGGACGAGCTCGTGAGCAATAATGAATGTAGAAAGTATCGAGTTGTGGATAGCGCAGTAGGCGTTGATTTATATTTAGGTTGTTTTAAATTTTTAACGTCTGAAAAGTTGAATGCCATCCTCACGGTACATGTGAATTTCGAAAAAATTTTCAAATTTCATGTTGGATAGCTCAAATCCTATTTTCTTCATTATACTATCGAAGAAATTTATTTTTAAGTGAATTTAGGTGGTGAAACTGGTAAATCACCACCTAAAATTACATCTACTACAGATCAGTTTAGTAAGGTTCTAGGAAAAAAAGCTAGATCATGCATATTAACTTTCATTATCAGAGTAATACTGTTGAGGTTATGAGACAAGTTTTTCATTGCGAAACTTCAAAATTAACCTTTGGGGATGATGGTGTTACATAAATTCCATCAGTTCAGACTTCCATTGTCTAATCTAATATAAATTGATTCGAAAACCCTGTAAAAAACAATTAGAAAATCAATAAAATTAATTTTATTAAACAAAAACTGAAATTACAATGAATTAACACATACAAGCTACAAACCAACGAATAAAATTGAAATAATAATAAAAGCTGAAAAATAAAGATTGAAAATCGTTATTAACAAAAACTAGACTTATTCCTCCGAGATCTGACTATTTATATGGTCGCTCGAGTGCTTTCACCTATTCCCACTTCACCTTTTCCGCTTCATTGGTTTTTAGCGGGAGATGACCGTTTGGCGGGAATTGGTCGTTTTCCCTTGATTAGAGGTTTCCATATGTTACGTATCTCCACGCTAGCTCCACTAAATGCGTTGTTGGACAATATATACGTGGCTTCTTTGAATTTTCTCCTAAACCAGTGTTCCTCTCTGTGGATGATTTCAGCTTGAGCCCACTTGATGTTATGTTAATGAGTCCAAACATTGTCT
>WOGN01005546.1:0-13113 GCA_015342105.1 Leptinotarsa texana
ATAATAACGGTTTCAACGCAGATACTATCCAGAAGTTAATCAGGAAACAAAAACCGGAGTGTAATAGTATTTATGTGGGACAATATAGACGAAATTTCCAAAAACGGTATGCTGAACATGAGAGGTCCTTCAGACTGGGAAAAATGATTCGACGTTTTCAAACCATTCCTTGGCATGCAACCAAAAGTTTCCGAATCTAAATGATACGGAAATTCTGCACTATGCAAGGAAGGGTTGCAAACTCGAATTATTTAGAATCCTTGGAAATTCACAAGCATAGACATTGCTGGCGCAACCTGTTAAATGACCAAATCCTTTTAATTTACTCTCCGGTTTTTAAATTGGCACATCCGCATTGTGAACTGTAAATTCAGGTACTCAGTCTCAGGTACTCAGGTACTCAGTCAAATTACGTTAGTTACAAATAAAAGTGGTAAAAAATTTTCGTTTCTCTTTTCATCAAAAAATCAGTATTTTCTGGAAGATCTGAAGGTATATATTAGCACGTTTACTTTTTTCGGTTGAAAAAGGTTTTGGCTGTCTACCTCTCCATCTTCATACGAAAAATGTGGAAATCTTTCAAAGACAGAAAGAAAGCATTCAATAGAAAAATAAAGTCTATACAAAGATGTGTAGAGCATGCAAAGAAGTAATTTTCAGAATTACGTGACAGACAGATACTTTCTAAACGACTACTTTTATAAAAACACTAAATTATTCTATCTATTCAGTTTGTATTCCAAACATCCATTATTATTATAAGATATCATTCACATGATTGCTACACAATGTAGTAAATGAAAGAGGTAAAATTTCATTTACACGGAACACTGTCATCCCCACTGGTGGATATCTCTCCATTGAATATACGCCTTTCAATGTCTTTATTGTTCTGTAATGATAGAAGCAATACTTTTTGTGACTATGATCGAATATATAATACTGATACTAGGTAGTTGGTTGATTATCGAGTCATCCAGCCCTGACACAAATTATTCAACTAGCCAGACAAGTCACACACCCACCAAATAAGTTACCTTATAATAAAACTCAACTCATGTCCGAATCAATAAGAAAACATCCAATGAGAATTATTGCAAATTGAAACAGATTACATACGAAAATAGATAATCAAATTCATGTGTCAAAAAACAAAATCCTGTCATTACCCACAAACTCTGTAGATCAGCTATGCCTGATTACAGATGAATGTTTAGGGAAATAATTGTGATTACTGGTCCCATTATTTATTTATTTAATTATTTATTTATTCCAGCAATTAACTTGTGAAAAAAATACAGAAAAACTGTGAAAAATATCAAAAGGTAATATAACAACATGATACAATACAGATTGAAAAAAATTGTTATAGATATTCAAATAAACACATACATGTTTATTTATATTTATATGTGTTTACATACATAAATATACATTAATTCGCATATACGTGAAAAGTATGTTGCCTACATATTCCATTTGAAATTCGAGTTTGCTAATTAAAATGGTGTAGCAGTTTTTGCGAAGTAAGTGTTTTTTCAGAAGATTTTCGAAAATTGTTAAAGAAGCTGCATTCTTTATGTGATCTGCCAAAAAATTATAGCATTTGCATCCAATATATTCAAAGTTTTTTTTGATACCGAACGGTGGTATGCCGGTGAGGTAAAATAAGGTTTTTTCGTCTGGATCATGTTCATGGTGTGTTCTGATGGCATTATAAGTGGCCTTATTTTTGAAAATGAAACAACACACTTCGAGGATGTATGTGCTCATAACAGTCAAAATATAACATTTTTTAAAAATCTCTCTTCATGACTCTCTTCTACTCACTTTTGCAATTATTCTGATTGCGTATTTTTGTAATAAAAATTCCCTTTCTTTACAGTTTGAAATTTCGTATCTCATATGACAATAGAAGTGGGCAAAGTATAAAGGCAGAAGGATATTTTCACTGCAATGACTCGACATAAACTTGAGTGCATAACATCCTTTTCTAAGTTTTCCGCAGACAATATCAAAATGTGAAATCCATGAGAGCTTTGAATCAAAGGTTATTTCTAGCATTTTGATAGATTCAAAAGAAGACACGACGTTATTGGTATTTTCAAACAACAAAAGCTGGTGGTGTTCACGACTATTTGAACAAAACATCAGGGTGTTAGTCTTTGATTTATTAATTATTGAATGGTTTTTGTGTGACCATGTTATCACCTCAGCATAGCTAGCCTTAGCCTATTATTTCAATGATACTAAATCTTCTTCTATAATTATGATTTCATAACCGTTTCTCGCACAAAAAGGAAAGTGATTACTTAACCTCCTTTTCTTCAATTTGAGATAGTACGTGTTTTTTTTAAATTAAGAATGGTCGGTATTATTACCTGATGAAAATTAATAACACTATCCATTTGCGATGCACTTTTTGGAACCTTTGGTGTAGTAATTAATATTATTTGAGTTCTATCCCAACACACAACCGTTCACGAAATGATTCTGTCGAGGTAATAAAAATAACGGTTTGTTGTTGGGATAGAACTTCTGTAATATTCAACACTATTCATGATAATAATCAAACAATTTTAACAAAAATTTTCATTTCTAGACCTGTTTCGCTAGCGCCATAGCTTCTTTGGTAGAAATTAATATTATCACTGGCCTATAATTTGTAGGTAGTTACTAGTAGGTATATTACTCAATTTTTCATAGTGGAAGCGATAACAAGTAGAATTTGTGAACCAATTACAACTCAGTTTTTTGAAAAAAAAAATCTGATTTTGGAAGCTTTTCAAACAAAAAATTGCCACATTCCATTCACCACAAAATATAAGGTCTCTGACAATGTCCCTACAATTATGGGTCTGTCTATTCAAAATCATTTACCTGAAAGTATAAAAGAAACCAAATATTTAAGAAAAAATCTGTAGCTCCCTCAAAAAATTCCTGACTGAAAAATGTATCTACTCCTTGGAAGAATATTTTAATAGCTAGTTATATCATATATGTTATATAAGTGTAAGTGTATGTATGTATATGTATTTTTATGTTGACTTCTATATATTTTTATTCTTAAATGATTGTACTCAGTTTTAATGCTCTGGCATTATATATTGACCATTTCTATACATTTTATATGTTTTATGGGAAAATAAATATTATTATTATTATTATTAATTTTCACCAAGAAACTTATCATTGTATTCGTAATACTATTCTCCACCTATTTCTGCGAAGATGATACATATTCATTCAAAAAAGGTAAACTCAAACTTTTCATCAATCAATAATCATATAAATTTATTCAGAAATAGTAATAGTTTTTTCTTCACTGATGATCAGCTCTTGTTAAGGATCATCAGATGATTTCGAAAATTTCAGATAATAATTTTGATACAATTTGATTGTCAGCTCTGATCCAATTGATGGTTTGGAACCCTGAATATTTTATTTCGAACAGATTGAAAAATTCAAATCAGCCCAAGGACTGAGTCGATGATAGATACATACGAGAAGTAAGCAGAAAAGGCATACATAACCCTAGAAGATAAACGAGGAAAAGTCTCTTGCAAACGAAGTCTTCAATACTGACAGTCGAAAAATTTGTTTTCTGTGCTGATTTGCTAGTTTTACCCTTCACAAGAACTACTCTCGAACTACTGTTTTTTCTATTAACATCCGACAATTTCTATTGAATACATAAGGAGATTTTCACGGAAAATAATGAAAACGTATTTTCCTTTTACAACTGATTTCAGTTATTGAGAAATTAAAATTGTATTATACTAATGAGTGTGTTGATCTTCATACATTCCGTACTATGTGTATCCACATATTTTATGTTTCTCATCAACAATATATTCATTAGCCACATACAAAAATGTGGGATAGCAGATAAATAAATAATCTATTATTATTCCATTCATTCAAAATTGATGAAATCTATTTCGTTGCTAACTTGGAAAATAATTTGATAACATGTTTCATGATTCATTTGTTCATTGATCGTTAAATTATACTGGGTGATACAGACTCACTTTCTTTATTCCTCATGCTATTCTCAAGAAATTTGGAAAATGCTCACGAAGCAGGACTTTTTAACGTTTGAGATTTTTTCCAACTTTCAGTTTTTCCGAAAATGATTTCAACGGGTGATTTTTATATAAAAATCCTTTTGAACTGATACTTTTTGAGATCTACATAATTTTCCTGATCCGATGCAACCCCAGGTGATACTTAAATTATGGATTGGAACATATTGTTCTGCCGGGCGGCCTGTAACATCCCCCGAGTTAACTCCTTCAGACCACTTTAAGGTGTTACCGGGTTATCGATAACCCGCGAGAACCGAAAGAACTGATCAATAGATTCGAAATTTTGGAATTGGCATATTTTCTATTCACAACTAGAACATTTCGTGTTACATTGAAATAATAAATCTGTTTGTTGACTCTCCATGATTCTCTCATTATGAATTTTTTGATGTGAAACATCAAGGACTAATGAAGTACAGAATTTGCATACTAAACTGTTGTTTTTCGTAAGTATTTGTTTTTCAGAAAAATTTTGATTCATCAGTGCGCCTGAAATGGCATTCACGTACATTTATACTTTTTAAGCTCCTTATTCGGAATCATGGAGTAATTCTACTTTGTTAACGAATGTTATCCCTCAAACATAATCCCATGCACGTAGACCAGACGAATGAAATGATTTCCTCCTTCAAAATCCCATGAATCAAAAATCTCATTACGTTCACATTTGGAGATCATGTCCGTTATAAACCTTTCATCAGAATATAATTGTGTTGCCAGTATTTTATGAATAATGGAATGGAGAGATGGAAATCGGTCATCATTATCATTCTCAGAATGTTACTCATGAAAAATGCTGGGTACTTTTAAGATATAAATGAATAATATCAAAGCGACATCATGAGGATTGAGTACTATACTTTAGGACTGAATTGAGATTGGCTGAAAGAGTCACCTTCCAAACAATGAAATACTCTGAAAATTTGAGGAGATGATTAATCGATATAAAAAATGGTGAACTTAGTATCTGATGAAGAGAAAAGGAAAAATTTTTTTCAGAGCTGTTCATTGGCAATCATCAAATTATTTTTCTGATGAGTTAAATTATCCCCGCACCAATGTCCAGAGACATCTATGGATATTATCTAGAAGTAGAATATACAGAACTGAAGTTCTGTATATCTTCTGGTCTACTGGTTTTGTTTGATTTTCTTTCAGTTTTTCGTGAACATTCATTGTCGTTACAGTGAAATCTATAGGGCCTTCTAACAGGGACTTTAACAAATGATAACGGCCATCTTCTTGAAGCTACATCTGTCAATTCAGTTGTCATTTATTTGATCTTTTTTTCCAAATCAACATGAGTAGATATAGCTTTCAACAACACGTGCAAATAACAAAACTGTACGAGCAACATACTGCGCATTCCGTCCATTTCACGTTCGCCATAATCGTCCTACCAAGAGGACTATTCGCAATGTGGTAGATAAATTCATGTCCACTGAGAATCGCGTCGCTTAGAAGAACTCTGTCTTTCGCAGACCACAACTAGTCAAATTTTTTTTATTTAAATTTAAAAATAGAAAGCGCCTAATGATAGACCCTATATGTTGTCTACTTAGTATGTTGAATGTGGAATCAATTAAATCAATTTGTTTTCATATTCATTGATATCTCCATCTCCTAAAGACATCAACTTGGTTGTTTTATAATTATATCTGAACTCACCAGTGATTTTTTCAGGTAAATTCTAAACATTCTGTGCAGTATACAGATCTACAGTTGGAACTGCTCTTGTAATAAAAGAAATATTCAACCGTTTGCTGATACTGGTGTCTTTTTCAGGTTGTGAAAGGTTAGAAACCCAAAAGACACCAAGAAATATTGACCCTTACGCATAAAAACTCAAAGATACTTGTCCCACGTGGGTTCTGAGTTTCAATAAAAAAATCCTAAGCACGATCGAGAAAGAACAGATACTTCCAAACAGTGATCATCTTTTGAAATGTAACTCTGCTCATTTTGGTTGTTCAATCAGATAAAACCAAACCAAAACTCTCCTTGTAACACTAATAATCTTTTCGACTTTATGGAAATGTATGCAAATATATTCTTGAAGTTTTCTAATACGTAATTCAAGAGTATAATAGACAAAGTTTACAACCTTAAATCATATTTCATTCTCAAATACTTTGCAAAGGACCATTTCTATTGAACAACAATTTCAACGTCAAGAAATGATATGAAAGGTTGTGGATCTTATTAAAAGAACATCAAAACTCTCCAAGGAAGTGTGAAAATAAATGATAACACTTGTGCTGCCATGAATTATTCATGTGGAATAAACTTCAGAGAGAGAAGTAAAGTATTAGCAAAGATATAAATATTCAGCACATTTCTTCAGAATTTTCCGACGGAAATTTCGAATTGAATAAGTGAAGATTACGTTCCATGAAATATATCTGTTTTGAGGAAAAACGCTATAACTTTCTCGAGCTAGCTATTATTGACTTACGAAGTTTTAATTGAATCAACTACATGCTTCAGTTAGATAGTTATTTGCATTGAGATTATAAGAGACAAGGCTCGGAAATAATAGAAGAGATTGTTACTCTGCAAAAATAATATTGACAACCGATATTCAAACTCAAAAGAGGGTTCGGGTATTTTGGAAGCAAGACTTGATGAAGACAAGCGTAGCTAAATTCATGACATGACATTTAATGACATGATTATTATACAAAATTAAACAATTTTATGTTCCACATTGATCGATTTAATATATCCCTTGACTCATGGAGGAGAAGTAACACATGAAACAGCACGAATATGAATATTCTTGTTACTATCTTTGAGAAATAATTTCCATTATAGAAAATTGAAACAAAGCAAAAGAAGCAATTGCCTACAGAAGAATTGAATATTTCCTCTGGAATTTACTATCCCTGAACTATATAAATTGAGTCTACAACGATGAGTTAGTACTTGAACATTTTGAACAATACCGAAGAATTTATAGAAAAGTTATTCATTATACTAAAATTTACTTTAATGTGAAAGGAATTGATGGAGCTAATAACAAACCTAAAGAAACCAGATCATTTGAAGATGGACTCAAAGTATGGAAAGTAATTCTCAGGTGAATACTTCAGTATCTGCAGATGATCTGAACCAATTTTACTATAACATTGCTGAAAAACCAACAAGTAATTCTCATAAACTCAAAAACACATTTGTCAACGATGCATTTACATTATATCCAACTGATGTCAGAACATTGAAAGACACGACGAAAACCATGAATGAAGTTTATAACAATATTAACAATCGTGGATTAGCTGCAGCAGTGTTTTGTGATTTATCCAAAGCATTCGATTGTGTGAATCATGAATTACTGCTCAGGAAATTGTTTTATTATGGCATTGATAGAATAACTCATAAGTGGTTCGAATAATACCTCAACGGTAGAAATCCAATTGTTGAAATGCTTACTTGATCATCATCTGCAGCTGGTATGAACAGTGGAGCCCCTCAGGAATCTATTCTAGGTACCATTATCGTTTTTGTTTATATAAATGATCTCATATCAGATTGGATGGTAAAGGGAAAGTTCACGATATTCGCAGAAGATACCAGAACACAATGGCACAGTAAAAATACCTCAAATCTCCACCAGGTTATATTTTCAGATATCAGGATCATCAAGGACTGGTGCAATGCTAGTCTCTTATCTTGAAATATCAACGAAAATAATTTGATATCTTTTCGGGGTTTCATTGATAACTTCCCAAATACTATCAATGAAAGTGGTATCAAGAATAAATTAAGCACCAAATTCCTGGGTAGTATCATACATAACGACTAGAAATTTGAAGACTATATCAAAATACTTGCTGGGAATCTTTTTTCGGGTTGTTATGCAGGTAGAATAACTTTTAGAGAATTGGAATATTCTGCTGATGAATCGGTTTAATATTCACTAGTAAACTCACATTTGAGATATGGAATTCCGTTCTGAGGAGTATGTCGTAGGACCCATATGAATTCTGTTTTTGTAATTCAGAAAAGAGCTATACGTTATCTCTTCAAAATAAAACAAGATCCCTGTAGGCCAATATTTATTATATATAATGTTTTTGCCATTTTCATATAAGAAACGGTCTGTTTGATAAACAAGCATAGGGATGAATTTCTTTGATTTCCTCTAAGTATTCCACTCGTTAGAGTGTCAATTTCTGACTGCCTATATCCACCTCGAAACTCGCTAAAATTATTCAACTGCCTGCCAAACGACATTAAGTGTTTGAAACGCCCTTGGAATTTAGAAAAGCAATCTACTCTCTGATAGATGCTATTATATTTTGGAGGAATTTCATGATGATAACTTCCACTAACACTTATTCTGGGAAGCATCGTACATCAGTTAATATTTATGTCAAACTAAAAAAACGTTATATGTTTCTCTTGATTTTCATATTTCTATTTTTTATTCACACATTTTACATCTGTTATCACACATTTAACATCTGTTATCAACATTTTTTCATATGTATATGTGTGTGCATATGTACGTATAAATACTTTTATAGGTTTTAAATTATATATACTCAATATATGCTTGTATACATTACTATCTTAATCACAAACGCTTTGTCAATAAGATGCATTCTTTTGACAGTAAAACCTATTTATTATTAGTAAAACGAATAAAAAAGGTAATGTCAACACAGTCCTTTGTTTACACCACGTTTTATTTTCAATCATCATATAATGAAAAAAAAATGTAACAGAAAGAGTATTTCTAAAATAGTTCACGATAAGAAATGTATGTATTCCATTCCGGGTCAGTACATTACCCATACATATGATTTTTAATACATTACTCAATTAGTATTAGTCCAATTGGTCCAAAATTCATGTTAAGTTGAATTGATCACAAAGAATATGAACAATGGGTAATTGTATTCAGATTAAAGCATAGAAAGATGTATTCTAATAATTTCTCAGCACTTGAAATATCAGAGAGTGTGAAATTTCAATGCCGAAGATAACTGTGTCAATGATATTTTCCGAGTTTTTGGCCGTAGTCGTGCCTGACGTTTCGTCTCATAATGCGGTAGACATTAATAAATGCGATGAGGTTAGGGCCGAAGTGCTCGGGTTGTTATCACCACAGAAACTACGATGTTGGAATTTGTCTCCAGTTTCGTATCACCATTTGTGGGCATGGCTTCATTTCCCTCAATTGCATAGAAAAAATTACATTGTTTGTGTCTATCAAGGACATAAAACCATAAGGACACATTGTACTAGTACATAAGACAATATTGTGAAATTAATTAAATACAGCTTCTTAAAACAATATTTCAATTATTAGAGTTACCTGAACCTTCCATAAGAACACATCGTAAAATCAAGCAATATTGTGAAATTTATTCAAGACACTTAAGACACATGTACCTAGAAGAGGTGTCTGAGGTATAAATAAGGATTACTTTGTAATTATGATTAGTTTGATCTCACTCTTGAAGATGATCACTTGGTGATCAAAACACATGTCGAGGTGTTAATACAACGGTATGGTATTGGGAAGAAACTTCAGTAACAATCATTACTTTACCAAAGGTTCCAAACAATGCATCACAAGTAAATGGTTGACGTTTCGTGAAAATATCAAACAAAATGCTTTCGAACAGAGCCTCAATTGAAAACACACGTCGAAAGAAATTTTTGGGAATTGGAAACGGAAAAAGATTATCTTCCGAAACGTCAACCATCTGAAAAAAGTGAGTATAGAACTTTCGTGTTTCCATTGATTATTCAATTTGTAGACAAAATTTTGGAATATGACTAGATACAAATCATCTATTGATTCAGCTACCTTTATTTCTCAAATCGTGGACTGTTGATACCGCTCTAATCATCGACACTTCGAGTATTCCACAGAAAAAATCCGCATTCAAAAACAAAATCAACAATTTGTAACTGAGTGTTTTGGCGATGTATTGAATTTATTGGAGCCTCTGGAGACACCCTACATTTTGTTCTATGAGAGAGAGGATATTGGCAGATCAAGATCTTCAGATGATGTGGTGCTGCAGGTTTTTACGGGTTTTCCTGCAGCTGAAAAAACAAATCCGCCACTGAAATCAATGAAGACGCCCCGGAGCGCCAATTAATATTTATTGTTGTTTTTATTTTATTTTATTTTCATCTTTGTTTTAAGTGAAATAAAATATTATCAAAAGATATATGATGGAATTGGCCGATACTTGATGAAAATCCATAACTGACGTATTCAAAAAATACTTCATTCTGAAGTTCTCACTACGTCAATTAATATAAACTGAAATCATTTACTTATCTAAATTTTGGAAAAGTATAAATGACATCGTATATCAACCAATTGAATTTGGTGCAGTCGAAATGAAACCATTGAAAAAATCCAATTATGATTATTTTAATGACATGAATATAGAATTGGTTACTTTTTTGGTTTCGAAAATTATAACGGTAACTGGTAATATCACATTCTTTTTTTTTCTACTTAATGCCATATCTACGATGTCATGTAAAATATATTGACAAAACCAAAATCAAACTTATTGAATGCAAACTTCAGTGTTTAGAATTTTTAACTATGGTGAACTAGTAATGTTTTTCTCCAGAATAGACATAACCCATATACTTCTAATTCTCCCAACTTCAATTGTATCCATTGAAAACAATTTTCTCACACAAGATCAACAATACTGGCTCTCATAACGCCTTCAGCAAACCAAGTTTCAGTCATTTCCTGATGACCCTATTTTGGTTAGCGAAACGCGCGTGGATACACAGTATTTTTGTTCTGTTGCCAGAAACTGTTATCATTAAATTAATTTCATGTCAAAGGTTTTAATTGTATGACTCCAATTTGATGTTTCTACTCACTCGTTTGCTTTTTGTGTTTTCATGAAAAAAATTTAAATTATTTTTAACAATCTTAAATGATACTGCCAGATGTGCGAGTAAGAAAAATAATTGACATTTTAGTTTAGATCAATTTCAATTTCGAAAAGACTAATCATTAGACACACATTTTTCAATTCGCATCTTTATCGTGAACACGGAAATGGATAATTGTGAAGACTTGGCCGAAATATGCAGTATTCTTAACCGTTCTAGAAATAATACGTTTGAACGTAAGATCTTATTAATCGTTAGCTTAAACAAGTCGACTAGTGAGAGTCGATGTTATGAGGGACGTCAGCTGATTCATGGAAAAATCTATTTCTAATCTACTTTCTAAATAGAAAATAAATATCTGAAGCTTTATTTTTATCAGTAACGCGAATGGGAGTGTTATTCCTTTTTCTTTATCGTAGGATATCTGAATTTTTCAATTTAGAATATCACAAAGTCGTAATTTAAAGAAAGAACAAGATTGAACGCTAACACTGTTTAGGAAATTTGTAAAAGTTGGACTCGGAGGAACAAACAATGATCGAAAAAGTTTTCCAATAAAAATTTCCGTACGTTCCACGACGAAGTGATTTCTTTCGAACGAGCCTGAAAATCTTTGACACTTCGTGCTTGAATAACAGTTGTTCAGGGGGTGGAAAATCGAATCAGGAATGAAGGAATGAAAATAGTACGGCAATAACATTCTGCCGATATCGCTACCGAATTGGTTCAACAATATGCAACAAAATGCTCAATTATTTTAGTTACCGGTTGGAGAGTCTACATGAAGAGTAAGTAACATGCAGTATACATGAAAAGTAACAGGAAAATCGAAACCATTTTTGCGGAAATCGTTGAAACCCTAAAGGGAAATACGGATATCTACCTCTAACCATCTAACCACCAAACACAGTTTCAGAATTGGCCGTAGCTTACTGCGTAAGTGACAGTCACATGTTTGTATTTGACTATAATAGTAAACTTTAGTTGTGCCACAAATTGTTGATTTTACCATTCACATCTCAACTCTAAAATATTTCAAAGTAAGTACTATCTACTTTATCATCTTTACTTTCGTTCACTATAGCTCACTTATTGTACGATAGGCATAATGTATACAAAAATCATCTGTGTCGACTGTAACACAGACTGCGATGTCGCTTGTAACATGTTACAATCGATATCTATTATATTATTTTCTAATAAGGTAAAATTATTTTCTGGATCTATCAAAAATAGTGAAGCCAAGGCCAAGAAACACGAAAAGGGGGTGTTAACACCAAAATTTAATTATGAACAAGGAACTAGGAAGGTAATAGTTACTAATCAATCTATTTAGGCTAAAGATTATGGGGTGTGCCATGTTTCTATGTTAAATCGTTACGGGTTGGATACAATCCTTACAACAGATTATTCAATGAAGAACAGGAGTTACAACAAGCTAAATATTTCGAAAGGGCTGTGGATTTATATTTCGGACTTACCACAGGAGATCTACGCAAGTTAGCTTAACAATTTGAAAATTGTAATAAGCTATCCAGCCCAGAAAAATGAATCTTGACTGAGCATGCAAGTGAAGACGGGCATCTTGCTTTCATACGACGAAATCCAAATTTGAGTGTTCGTACATGTCAAACTACTAGCTTTTTGCGATCCATAAACTTTAATAGAGAAAATGGAAAAGATAAATATTTTGTTTCAAAATGGGCATCAGTTTCAGCAATACTACTATATAATATTCAATTTGATGCCATTTCCCTTCTCAAAATAGTCGATGGATATTGCACCCAAAATACCGAGGCCATAACATTTCCAATCAATTGTTGTGCTGTCAGGCGCTTAGGACGAGGTTCGCTTATTGCTCTCCATTCAGAAGACGAATGTTTTGATTCCGGAGTGAAGTGATTTCGTTTTGTTATGTTTGCACATGGCCAAACACTGCTCAGAATCATCAAGTCTTTCTTGTCTTTGGTCAATAATGAGCTCGCGCAACACCCACTTTGAACAAACAACTTCATTCGAGTTTTCATTTTAGTTGTATGCGAATGACTTCTCGTAAGATATAACTGTACTTTTGAAGACACAGGTAAAAACTAACTACTAACACATCTAGATGAACTAACTTATGAAAAATAAAATA
>WOGN01005547.1:0-13113 GCA_015342105.1 Leptinotarsa texana
TTTATATTTTTCAGATTGTGGAAGGTAACAATTACCCAAAAAAAAGGTCGGTAAAAACTGATTTTTTCCTCCACAAAAAATGACTTTCGTTGAATATATAATTTTGCATTTATTAATAACAGAATATTCGTACTAAATCAACAAGGCACTAAAAAATCACAGAAAATTGAAGTAAATACTTCTCTTAAGTCTTATAATTATCTTTTTCTTATATTTTAGGTATGTATTACGAAATATCTTATACAATAATCAGTCTTTGTATAAAATTCTTTATAATTGAATTCAGTTTTCATCTGAGTTACAATTGATACTAACAAAAAAATAGAGTCTGGTGCGACACATCCTATCGGTGGAATAAAATTACCCGCAGCATTACAGGCACAAGCAACTATTACAAAGGTTTCTCTCCCAGCCGATGTGATGGCACCAACTTACTTCTGGCCACGAGCAGCAACAATTCTTTTTAGGTTTTTGGGCTGTTGTGACCCCGATTTCATCAATTTTCCATATTTCAGAAGTGCTGAACTTGTATTTTTGGAGAAGTACAGAAGATGCACAGCGCATTCATAAACTAGTTTCCTGACTTTGATAGAAAGCAATTCAAAACATTTCCGAGCATTTAAGGACATATGATGACTTTTTGATTTCTTGTTCTTCGGCAAATACTTGTCTAGGCTTAACATAGCCGACTCTAAGGGTTTCATTTTTCTGCTTCTTCTTAATATATCCATAAAGAGATACATGACATGAACCAAAATGATCACTCGCCTTCCGAATGCTGCAGTTCTTGTCTGAAACTTCAGCTGCAGCTAACTAGTACACATCTTGGCTTTGTGTTCCCCTCTCCGTCTTTTTCTCATACTCCCTCATTCTGGAACAAATTGAAGTGGTAACATGTTACAACTAGCTCCAGGATTGTATTACAACTAACCTCAGGCTAAAATTTTCAATGTTTATCAAGATAACCGTGTACCCCTGTTACAAGTCCCTCGCTCCCCTACATATGGCTGAAATGAATGACAATGAGTCTGAATTTGCGAGGATTTCAGGGCACTCACACATTGATGGAAATGAGAAAGCAGATAATTCTTGATGTTCCACTGGATATCATATCAGATAAACATTCTCTATTACGAAGAAAACAATGGGCAAAAGACATAAAACTCGAATGAAACAATATCAAAAAATATATTCAGAATTCCCTAAAGAAGTATGATATTTAAAATTCCCGAAAATATACAGGCGACTTGTTACAGTAATACTTAATTAGAATGAACACGGGACATCTTTCGGTTAGTTGGAACATTTATTTGAATTCGATTGTATGGATAGCAATATTGTGAATGTGGGAAAATGGAAAAATTGAATCAAATATTTTTTGAATGTTCACTCAACGCTGTTCTGAACTTTCATTTATATAAACAACTCTATAAAAATAAAGTCCAAGCCCCATTACAGTCTTAAGTAAACTTAACTGATTATTAAACTGATTATTGAACCTTTTGATTATAATAATATCGCACTGTAAAATTCTTACAACAAAAATGACCTGAAAAAACAATTACTATTCCCAACTTCACACAACTTCAAATCATTCATATCATTATCATTAGACTGTGCTACACTTCTACCTATAAACAAATTTCAAAACAGAAGATACGAGTACCTACAAGAAAAAGAAGATCAACCCAAATAGGTTAGAAAGTTGCAATGCCATGATCGACATGGTTTAATGCCCTGAATGGAAGCAAAAGTCAAAAACATTGAGAGAGACAGAGAAAGAGAATTTCTTCTCTCTTTTCTAACTTATAAGGCAATGTATCATGGACGAGAGGTCGTAGCTAATAAATAATTATCAAGAAAGAACATTTCCTATCTTCTGTTCCAATAATTATTATGTTACTAGGATGACAAAGGAAAACTGAACAGTCATATAATTCATTTTGTATGTTAAAAAATGACTTTGCTCACAATGATAACATTTATCAGTAGTAGACTTTCTTGAGGATTGATATTCGAATAAACAGTGTATATGGGTTGGTCTATTAGTAGACGCAACTCCAGTCATAATATGGGGTTATCAAATGAAATCGGAATCATGTTGAAATCTCCAGTGGACAGTTATTGATATTAACAACTGGTTTAAATGATCTAAAAGAAGAATTCGTTCAGGACAGTCTCATCTCACTATCCTATCAGAAAACCTATCAGAAAACAACTACTCCCCTGGCTAATATCACGAAGGGTGTTGGATTATATACGACAGGTGTCCGTGCAGGATTCTTCACAGAAGTCATTCCTGCATATATTGTTGGCGATACAACTGCCGAAATCGATTGTCATTTATTGGAATGGACCTACTTAAGACCGGTTTCGAGCTATTTGGCCCGTCATCAGTGTAAGGTAGTGTTCATCATTAATATGAAGTTCCACAATTAAAAATCGAATTCCTTCTTCAGCCTAGTTCGAAGAATGATCCTCGAACTAAGCTGAAGTAAAGACTGGTTTTAGATAATTTGATTCACATTTGGTTCACAACCAGTCTTCAGGTGTACCCCCTTATTTATGTGACATTTTTTCCTTATATGACGAATTTAGCGATTCAGATATGCGGTTGGTTACTTCGTTTACGGACAGATGGGGCGATGACAAATATGTCGTTTGTCGTTCGCTTCACCCCAGTCCGAGGAATAATACTCTGAAAGGAATTCAATTTTTAATTATGGGAAATCATCGACTTAATGTCGATGATGAACACTACCTTGCACTGACGACAGGCCACATAGCCTGAAATCGATCTACGAGTGTATCCGTTCCAATAATTGAAAATCGATTCCGGCAATTGTATCGCCAACAGCATATGCAGAAATTACTTCTGTGAAGAATCTTGCACTGACACCTGTCGAATATGATCCAACGCTCTTTGTGGTATTAGCCAGGGGAGTAGTTGTTCTCTGATAGGTCTCACTTCATTAAATTACAACGTATGTGAGTTGAGTCCTTATGAAGCTATTCATCATTTCCCAATTCAGACGTTTGTCTGCTTATAGAAAAAAGGGTGATATTGCCAAACCCACTGTGGTGAAAAATATTTGGTTGTTAAATTTCTCATCGAATTATAAAATATATTATTTGCTGACCATAAAGAGTCCAATATTATTTATAAAACAACAATAAAAATAAAAACAACAATAAAAATGAATTGGCGCTCCGGGGCGACTTCATTGATTCCAGCGGCGCATTTGCTTTTTCAGCCGCAGGAAAACCCGGAAAAACCTGCAGCACCACATCATCTGAAGATCTTGATCAAACATTGTTCTCTCTCTTATAAAACAAAATGTAGGGTGTCTCCAGAGGCTCCAATAAATTCAATGCATCGCCAGAACACTTCGTGACACGACTATCGTCAAACTTAAACCAGTCCGTTTCGTCTTTGACCAAGACGTAATAATGGCCAAATTCAACGCCAGAACTCTAGTGAACAATGACTGCATGAATATAATAATAGTGGTCTGCTAGATTGAAGTGTTCATCTATTTCGAACCTTCGAAAGTTTGTTTGGTGCTTTCATCACAGGTTGAGTCTTGTTTGAAGGTCATCAGTGTTATTATTTGATTGACTTGTGCCTCAGCTCTACATGTTTCCTTATAACAGTCAGTAAGTATAGCACATGTTTGGCAATACAGTCGATCATCACCTGTTGAAAATTCCATTTTCAGATGATTTAACAATATTGATTTGAAAATTATATTTATGAATATTCTAGATTTGATATTTCTACAGCGGCAAGTCAGATTAATTTTTCATAATTCATTGTTTAATGAAATATGTAACTCCACTTCAATACTGTTCGCCTTCTTCTATTTACCATTCATTTTCTATGCAGATCAGTCAATATTGAAGCGAAGTATTATTTGAAATATAATACTGTATGAAAGATTATACTGTTTTGGAAAAACTGCACAAAAAATTCTAACAAACTAGTCAGATTATTCATTATAAATGGAGACGAAAATACCAAAAAGAAGCTTCCCCTTGTATGAACATTCGTCGTGGTCTTTTTTTCCTAAAATGATGAAGCAATTTTTGATATCAGCTCTGTTTTTCTTCGTCTGGCTATCCTGTATATTTATTACGGTGATATTCTTAATCCCAATCGATTTAATGGAAATAGGAAAATACCCTTCTCATCCTCACCAACAACGTTTGGAAAATCCTGACTTCACTTTTCATTCCCAAGAATGCGCCATAATCAGTGAACTGATGATAAGGTGCTAGATTTGCGACGAAAATGTGAGTAAAAATAGAAACTATCAAAAGTTGAATAATATCAGAATAAAATCATCAAGAGCTCGTGCTCGACTCGTGACCGATAACAAAATAAATATAAGATATAAGACATCTTCAAATAAAAACCACAACAACTTCATTTATTATGGCTTTTGCGATGACCCCTGATCAATTTATGGCAGGAATATTATTGAACGATTCGGATTGAGCATAACGTAATTTATTGATGAAAGCAAGTATTGAATTCAAACAAAACTACTATGGAAATTGTTTGACATTGAAATTTGAATTTAATGAGTTTTTTCAAAGTATTTTTGATTAATCATTCAAAACACGAATATAGTTTGCAGACCTTCCCTTCAACTTTCCAATTCATTACATTTTATTTATTTTAAAATTGAGAAAATGCACTTTCCTTCTCTTCACATAAATGAAACAGGAATAAAAAGTGTAGAATCTAAACAAACCAACAACCCGAAGCATGGATTTGGGTCAAATACTTAGAGATTAAAATACAATAGAATGTCAATGAGTAGAAACTTTCCAATCAAAATTAATAGAATATTAAAAAAACAATCAAGAATCTCAATAAGAACTGGACTAATTTGTAAATTCATTTGAAGAAAAAACGATGAAAACAGTAGTCACGAAATATTTACAGACAATGTTAATCTGAGAGAACGGAGAAGAAATCGTATATTATACAACAACTGAGAAAAACGACATATTTCTCACGGGTGCAGTGAGAAATATGTCATTTTTTCACACATTGTACACTTTACTTTTTCTACGACTGCGTTGTTTTCAAGTATTGAAAATTAAAATATATATTAATAATAATTGTATGTCATTAACTCATTTTTATATTCTATTTAAAATAGCAATTAACAGCTATATTTGAACAATTTTGTAAAGTGATTTCTGATAGGTCGTTTTTTTCAGCATGTTATCGATAACTGAAATATTAGCTGCGGTCGAAGTTGAAATTGATGGGGAAACGTACTGAGCTTCCACAGCATTGTGTGTTCAGGTTCTGGCGCTGGAGGCTGAATGGATTCTACAATACTTCATTTGAAATTTTCATTTTGTTAGCTATGGAGTTGTCGATATAAGATTCAGCAACATTGCCTAATTTCTAACCCCCATTGCGTTTTGAAGTTAAAAGATCTGCCTCTGCATTAACTAAAATAGTCGCAGATGACTTTCTAAAACAGTGGCCGGTAATAATTCTGGGTTCGGTAATTGCAAAAATTTAGCTGTTTCTTTCGCCATGGTGCCAAATTTATTTATCCCCCAGGCTGTTACGTACATTCGCTATTTTTGTAATTAAAAAAAAGTGTTTCATCTGTGCATGGCCGAAGCTTCACATATTTTTTGTAAATTTGGTAGAATTTTCCTCTGACTGTGACATATCTAGGAACCTTGGTTTTTTCATTTTCGAAGATCATCACAACGCAAGGCCAATAACTAAAGCAGCCAAAAATGAAAACCAAACATTCATTTTTCGATAACAATTTAAACATTTTCAATTCAATATCAGCAAATACTTTTCATCAGGTGCATCTTTTAAAAATTGTTGAATTTTTTTCAAAAGTTAATGTTTTTGGCTGTTTTGGAGCATATTTTTCACAACTGCGTTTTAAAAATGCACGTAGTTTTTTGTATTTTGATATATCAACATAGTTTTAAATAATTAAGATATTCCTCAGCTTCGAGAAGTGAGACCATAATGTTGATCACTTCAATCTTTTTGATAACTCTTCAAAATAAACTAACAAGGTATTTTTGGAACAAGAATTTACCTTGTCATATCAGAAATGCTTTGAAGATTGGAAAAAACGATGGTACAGGTGTATTATATCTGAGGGGGATTAGTTCGAAGAAAACAAAATAGAAATGGATGGAAAAAATAAATATTTTTCGAGAAAATTTAAAACTCACCTTATATAGACAGCGCACTTCACCTTTTCATCGACATTTACTTATTATGCTGTTATTTCTGTATCTAGATATACAGGATGTAACTAAATAAGTAACTAAATATAAGGAGGTGATTCCTCATCGAAAAAAATAGGATTTTTCATATAAAGAAATTTCATTGGAGCATCCTTTGTTAAGACACATCCCCTTAAAAGGGGTACATAAAATTTGTATAACAATTTTTTTCACAAGCACGGAAAAAGTTACAATATTGAAATTAACCTGACGTTTTGAACTACCAAAAATACACTCAGCGAGAAATTTATTTGGTTTACCCCATGGTTTTAAGGGGTGGAAAACGCAACCCCTAAAATTTATTTCCGGTAGCCTGTTTCATTCTAAACAAAAAATGTCTCTTCGTTTTTTTGCCCAAAATAAACCAGTTCGCAGCAAAAAAATATTTTAGGAACAACTATAGATATACATCGTCATAAATGCGAAAATACGAAACTAATCTATCTAGTAGATCGCTATTAGCGATAGTGACAATTAAATTGGTATGACGCTGTCAGTTTGTGAATTTTCGAAATTGAATTGGTACTAATTTTGTGTTGTTGTTGTGTTCTTAATTTGTTACTTCAATAATTCACTCGTTATTAAAATCGCATACACAAATGAGGAAATGGCTGATATGCATTACGTTTACGGTCTGTCGCAGGAGAATGGGTTAGGAGCTTCCAAAATAAATGCTGAAATGTGTCCTCAACGGCAGCATCCTTCACATAGAATATTTGTTCGACTTCATCAACGATTACGAGAATATGGTCCATTCGACAAAAGAACCCAGGATTGTGGTCGCCATCAAGAAGTACGAACATCATAGGTTGAGGAAGTAGTACTTAATGTGATTGAAGAACAACCTACTACCAGTACTAGAAAGATTGCTTTCCAGTTAAATGTTGATTATATGACAGTTTTTCGAATTTTAAAGGAACAACTCGTATATCCTTACCATCTGCAACGAGTACAGCCTCTCTTTCCGAACTGTCTTGAATTTTGCAATTGGATGCTGTAAATTATTAGAAGACATTGTGACTCTCTGAAGACGGTAGAATTCACAGAGAAATGTTGTTTTTCTCGGGACGAAATTATCAATTTTCATAATTACTACATATGGGCTGATGAAAACCCTCACGCTGTTGTCGAAACTAACCATCAAGAACAGTTTTTTCTTAACGTGTTGCTTGGAGTTATTGGGAATGATTTAATGGGGCTTCATTTTCTTCTTCCTCGATTAAATGGTGAGGAATACGTTCAATTTTTAAGAGAAATGCATCCAGTAATGCTGGAGGAAGTTCCTTTGGGCATCAGAAGGGATATGTATTTTATGCATGATGGGGCTCCCGCCCATTTTAGTCAAGTAGCACGTCAGCATTCAACTGAAACATATGCAAATCAGTGGATAGGTCGAGGAGGACCACAGAACTGGCCCGCTCGATCCTCGGATCTCAATCCTTTCGATTACTCTATTTGAGGCCATTTACAGCATTTGGTTTATCGTACTCGCGATGTAGATGACTTAAGAAACCACATCATCGATGCGAGCAGGGTAATCAGAGAGACTCCAGGAATATTTGAGCGAATACGTGGCTCAATGCGCCGACGCTAGACGCATGCGTAATGTCTGAAGGTAGACATATTGAACATTTACTATGATTTGTGCATGTGTGTTTTGTTTTTATCAATTTAGTTTTGTTTATTACCCTTTAATAGTTTAATGCAGGTACTAACTACATAATAACAATACATCCAGTTCGCATTTATGACGATGTATCTCTGTAGTTGTTTGTAAAATAATTTTTTGCTGAGAACTGGTTTATTTTGGGCAAAAAACCCAAGAGACATTTTGTGTTCAGAATGAAACAGGCTATCGGAAATAAATTTTCAAATGGTAAACAAATGATAACACAAAATGTTACAATGGAAATAAATTTTAGGGGTTGCGTTTTCTACACCTCACAACCATGGGGTAAACCAAATAAATTACTGGCTAAGTGTCTTTCTGGTAGTTCAAAACGTCAGGTCAATTTCAATATTGTAAATTTCTCAGTGCCTATGAAAAAAATTGTTATACAAATTTTATATACCCCCTTTTTTAAGAGGCTGTATCTTAACAAGGGATGCTCCAATAAAGTTTCTTTATATGAAATATCCTATCTGTTTTTTGATGAAGAAACACCTTCTTGCATGTTTTACACTTATTCAATTACAACCTGTATATCTGCTAAAAGTGGACTAAGATGTGAGCCCATTGGTAAACCTAAATCCTGTTTAAAGTGATATGGTCTACTTTGGCTTGATCTAATATGTCTAAAATGAGGGGCCTACACTCGTTGGAGAACATACTCTTTACATCGAATGAATCTAAAATTGAATTATGTGGATGACTTCAGTAGAAAGCATGAAGAACCGAACCACGCCATCCCAAGCGATTCTTTCCATCCAGACAGTCATAAATTAGCTACCTACGGAGCTAGGGAAATTGATATAATTACACAGATAGGTCATAATAATGGTTTCAACACAGATACTATCAAGTCAGGAAACAAAGCCAGAAATTCACTTGCAGATTAATGTACCCTCAGGTCAAATAACCAGAAATCAAGAAATAGGCAACGCTAACATATTGTGGAAAAAGAACAGGTTTCTCCAGAAAAAACAATGTGACCACATGCCAGGTTACCTCATTACGTTGTCAATGCCAAAGATAAGGAGGACAAGTTGAAGAAATCTTTAGTTTATAAGCTCAAGTGTCCGGAGTGTAATAGTGTTTATGTGGGACAATATGGCCGGAATTTCCAAAAACGGTACGCTGAATATGAAAGGTCCTTCAGACTAGGAAAAAATGATTTGACGTTTTCAAACCTTTCCTTGACATGCAACCACAAGTTTTCGAATCTAAACGATACGGAAATTTTGCACTATGCCAGGAAGGGTTACAAACTCAATTATTTAGAATCCTTAGAAATTCACAAGCATAAACATTGCGGGTGCAACCTGTTAAATGATCAAATCGATTTAGTTTACTCGCAGATTTTTAAACTGGCACATCCGCATTGTAAACTATAAATTCAGGTACTCAATGAAGCCAAGTACCTCTATTAGTACCTACAGGGGTGGTATATAATGGCTAATGTAATGAATCATTGTTAGTTTATTGTATAAGTTTGAAAATGTCCGTATGGGGCGAAACTGTGATAACGTTAGTTACAAATTAAATTGGTAAAAAACATAGAAAGTTTTTTGGGAAAGAAAGTTTTTGACTTTCTACTACATTTTTTGTATCAAGATGTAGTAGTAGTAAGCCAAAAACTTCCTTTCCCAAAAATTAAATATTCCTAAAGATATAACCCCTTCAATTCATAGAAAGTTTCATTTCTCTTTTCTTCACAAATCATACTCATAATTTCTATATAATTTTCACATAGTATAACTTTTCTCGATTGTTTTCACCGAAAGTATTCTCCAAACGTCAATGTCAATATCCAAAAGTCATTTTTGTTGATATTTTTGTTAACACGCAAAGAACTCGTGGAAAATTAGAAACAAACCGTACCGAAAGTCATGTCAGAAGGCAAAAAGCTTCATCAGTATATTGCGGCCGTGTCCATCTGCATCGGAGCTCTTGCAGCAGGTACCATCTTAGGCTGGACGTCGAACATCACAGATGAGCTCAAGGCTGGGAAACTGAACGACCTCGGCATGGACGACACCGAGCTGGGCTGGACAGGATCATGTATGAACCTAGGAGCCATGATAATGTGTTTCCCGATCGGCTGGATAGCTGACTGGCTAGGCAGGAAACCGACAGTGCTTCTGACCATAATTCCTTTCACTATTGGTTGGGTTCTCATAACCTTCGCCCAACACGTCGTCATGATATACATCGGAAGGGTGTTGGTGGGTATAGGTGGAGGCTCCTTTTCTGTAATAGCTCCGCTTTACACGAGCGAGATCGCCCAGACTGAGATCAGAGGAACTTTAGGAACCTTCTTCCAGCTGTTCATCACCATTGGCATTCTCTACTCCGGCGTCTTTGGCTACGCTTTGCCCATGATGGTCTTCAACTTTGCCTGCCTCATCGTGCCTCTGGTCTTCGGCGTGGTGTTTTTCTTCCAACCGGAATCCCCCGTGTGGGATCTGAAAAAAGGCAGGAACGTTAACGCGGAGAAAAATTTCAAGAAACTCCGTGGCGCGGAATATGACGCAAGCGGAGAAGTAGCGGCTATATTGAAGGAAATTGAGGAGGACAAGCAGCGTGAAAACTTCTGGGTCGCGATGAAGAGCAAGGCTTCGAAGAGGGCCACTCTGATCTGTTTCAGCTTGATGTTCTTCCAGCAATTCAGCGGAATCAACGCAGTTATGTTCTACAGCAAGGAGATCTTCATCGACGCTGGGTCTTCTCTGCCAACTCCCTGGTGTGTCATCATCATCGGCATCGTACAAGTTATAGCGACTCTTTTCGCCGCCTGGGCAATGGATAAAGCCGGTCGCAAAGTGCTGCTAATGGCTTCCGGTGGAGGCATGTCTTTTTCTTCGTTCCTGCTTGGACTGTTCTTTTCCCTGAAGAACCACGAAGTGCTGGACAAGGACGGAATAGAGAACATCGGGTTTCTGCCAATACTCTCTCTGGTCATCTTCATCATCGCCTTTTCCGTGGGGTTAGGACCCATACCCTGGCTGGCTTCTTCTGAGATATTCTCTCCAGATATCAAGGCGAAGTGTAGTTCTGCAGCAGCTACGTTCAATTGGTTCCTGGCTTTTTTGGTGACGAAGTTTTACTTGGATCTCGCCGATGCTATGGGAAACGACATGACCTTCTACATATTCACTGTGATTTCGGCGATTGAAGTATTTTTTGTCCTGTTTTTTGTGCCCGAAACGAAGAACAAGTCATTCGCGGAAATTCAAGGAGAGCTCGGGGGTTGAATGGTTTTTGATAAGAATGTGTTTGCTCAAAATTAAAAGTCGATTTTCAACTGGTGTTTGTTCTGATTATGCCAATAACTAAATAGATGGAATTCATAGAATAATCAATAGTGATATCACATAACCATTTTTTAAAGAATGAATCAAAGAGGTTTTGTATGAAAGTGTATAATTATAAAATAAAGCAATGCGCTTTCGACTTTCGTCATCATCAGTTTCCACCTGAAAGTAAGTGATTCAATTGAAAAGAAAGTGTTTGTGAAAATTACATTTTTTCAAAATTTTTTTGTGAGGTTATGAAATTTAGAAAAATTGTTTAAATTTCATCAGTTAGGACTTCCAATGTCTACTATATTATGAATTGATTTAGAATCCCTGAAAAAAATTAACCAAGATTAATCAAAAATAACAATTTTATTGAACAAATAACTGAAATTACAAAGAAATAATATACAAGCTACAACCAAGAAATCATCTTCGGGTGATAACTGGACTCATTTCTCCAAGATCTGACTATTTATAGGTCATTCGAGTGCTTTCACCTATTCCCTTCTCCCTCTTTCCGCTTCATTGGTTTTAGCGGGAGATAACCGTTTGGCGGAAGTTGGTCGTTTTTCACTTGATTGTTAAGTATCTCTACGCTGGCTTCACTGAATTCATTGTTGGACAACATATACGCGGCTTCTTTGGATTTTCTCCTAAATCAGTGTTCCTCTTTGTGAATAATTTCAGCTTGAGCTCACTTGATGTTATGTTGATGAGTCCAAACATGCTCTGTTATTTCGGATTTGCTGGTTTCTTCTCGATTCGTGTGTTTTTTGTGCTCAGCAATGCGAACTTTCAATGGCTTCTTAGTTTCTTCGATGTATGATTCTCCGCACTCGCAGGGTATCCAGTAAATGCAATTCTTGGAATCGTAGTCCGCGTTTGGTGACCTGGTTTTTGTTAAGTTGCTACGGATAGTGTTCCCAGATCTGAAACAGGTCCTGATGTTGTACTTGGACCCAATCCTTCTCATCTTTTCCGATGATTCTCTGATGTAGGGAAGTACTGGTTGTGGTGGCTTCTCTTCCTTGTGGAGTTCTTATTGTCTTCTAGCTAAGGCCTGTTCTACCATCACTCTGGAGTAACCATTCCGTTGAAGGTCATTTTTGATGATGCCTGGTTCCTTTTAGAGACCTTCCTTTGTATTACAGAGCCCGAAAGCACGGTCTAGTAGAGTCTTGATGACTTCTTTCTTGGTCGATTGAAGGTGGTTGGATTTTGCTTCAGATACTGTCCTGTGTTAGTGGGTTTTCGATATACAGATGTTCCCCATTTAGTGTCAGTCCTCTTCACCAATACGTCTAAGAAAGGCAATTCGTTTTGGACTTCCTTATCCACTGTGGAAGTGATGGAAGGACTTGTTGTTGTGCTTCAGGAAAGTATCTAGTTCTGCATTCCCATGGTTCCATATTATGAAGGTGTCGTCTACGTAACTCGGGGCTTCTGCAATGGCCAGAGTTCAAACCACTCCATATAATATATTAACTATATCCGGTGAAAGTGGCAATCCCATTGGCAGTCCCTCATCTTGCGTAAAAAATTTGTCCTTCAGTTGGAAGTAGCATCTTAGTAATTCTATGATTACTTGTATCTTTGTATCTTTCAGGTCCCCATCATCGGATAGCTTCTTCTGTATGATTTGAAGTGCTTCTTCGACAGGAATGTTGGTGTAGAGGCTTTCCACGTCGAAACTGATCAGTTGATCCTGTTCTTTGTGTTCAATTTCCAGTAGTTCAACGGAATGCCTTAAATTTTTCACAAAAGATAATGTTTTACCTTGCAATGGTTTGATTATCGGTAGTAGAAATGTGGACAAATTCTGATAGTCTACTTCACATGTACTTTTGTAACATTTTTCAGCACTGTCCA
>WOGN01005548.1:0-13113 GCA_015342105.1 Leptinotarsa texana
ATTTTCCGCACTCACAAGGTATTCGGTAAATGCAATTCTTGGAATCGCAGTCCGCATTTGGTGGAGTGGTTTTCGTGAAGCTGCTACGGATATTGTTACTAGATCTGAAGCAGGTTCTGATGTTGTACTTGGAACCAATTCTTCTTATCCTCTCCGATAATTATCTGATGTAGGGAAGTGCCAGCACTGTTTGCGACGGCATTTCTTCCTTGCGAGGCTCCTGCTGTCTTTTAGTCAAAGTGTTTTCTACCATCGCTTTGGAGTAGCCATTTCTTTGAAGATCATTTTTGATGATGTCTAGTTCCTTCTCGAGACCTTCCTTCGTATTACAGAGCCCGAAAGCACGGTCTAATAGAGTCTTGATAATTCCTCTTTTAGTCGATTGATGGTGGTTGGATTCGTGGTGTGAGTGGGTTTTCGGTATACAGATGTTTTCCACTTAGTGTCGATTCTCTTCACCAAAACGTCTAAGAATGACAATTCGTTGTAGATTTCCTTCTCCATTGTGAAAGTGATGTAAGATCTCAGGCTGTTGTTGTGTTTCAGGAAGGCTTCTAGTTCAGTATTCCCATGGTTCCATATAATGAAGGTGTCGTCAACATATCTCAACCAGGCTCGAGGTTTCTTGTAGGCTTCTTCAATGGCCAGAGTGTCAAACCACTCCGTGTATATGTTGGCTATGACTGGTGACAGTGGTGATCCCATTAGCAGCTCTCATCTTGTGTAAAAAATTCTTCCTTCAGTTGGAAATAACAGTTTCGTACACAGCATCCTAGTAATTCCATAATTACTTCAATAGATAGATTCGTTGTCTCTTTCAGGTTCCCGTTTTCGGATAGCTTTCTCTGTATGATTTGGAGTGCTTCTTCGACCGGAATGTTGGTGTAAAGGCTTTCCACGTCGAAGCGGAACGTCCTTCTTGTGGATTTTGGGTAATCCATACAAGTGAGGGGGCTTACTGTGGTGCGGTATTAGCGATGATATTTCCTTGTCCGAAAAATAGACTTGGTGTTTTTTCAAAATTTGGTACAACTTCCTTTCAATTAATGCAGTAGGGTCCCGTACGATCTTTGTCTATCATCCCTTCTGAAGAACCTCGATCTTCTGTTCGTAGAGAACAGTATCCATCACCACAGTAGCGTTTCCTTTATCTGCAGGTAGGATATTGATTGTGTTGTCTCTGCGTATTCTTTTTTTAGTTGTTTCAGGGATTTCAAATCATTTTATATATTAGACAATGGAAGTCCAAACTAGTGAAATATTGTCAATCACCTTCAAATTATCCCTCTTTGATTTTTTCGTGGGAATACCTTTGAAGTAAACTCTTTGATTACATCAGATTTTCTAAAAGTGTCATCGAATCAGCCCGAAAATGCTCGGGAACGATTTTAATATAATATTAGTTATTGTAGAGTCGCGGATGATGACTGGTTCAAACACTCAATCAAGTAAGTAGTGAGTAAGAATCCACATAATCCGAGATGGTCTTTTTCTCAGACTTCGCGTGTGGGTGTACCCATTATACCGGTGCAATTTGCAATATAATTTGCATATAAATTGATCTCGTCGACTATTTTCCATTTATCACCGTGTGCAGTAATGCAATCGAAATAAACTGGTATGCAACGGCAGGGTGCCCGTTTAACTAAGTATATTTACCTATCAGCGAATCAATCATTCATTTGCAAAAGTAATAACCATTGTGGTTTGAGGTTATATTCTCGACCCCGATGACCTAAATCTTTACTACGTAACCGCGAAAAAATCGTATTTACGCCTGCAAACGATTTATCAGGTCTATCGGCGAAATTTATAAAGACAATTACTCGGAATGGAAGTCACGATCACGACGTCAAAAATGCTTTTCTATTCTAGGAAGAAAAATGCATTAATGAGATAGTAGGCTTCGGAACGGATTTGTAATTACGATTAGTTCCTAATAAAACTTAATGATTTGCTCTTCTACAGCTATAACAAAATAGCAAATGATGTGGTAGATAGGAATCAAACGTTTCCTCAGGTTAAAAGTTCTTGAGATTTTTCATTATTAAAATATAACAGATATTCTCCAATAAATCAAGCTTGAAAATCATTCTCTTACATACTTATAACATTCCTTACTGGACTTAAAGAGTGAGACAAGGATCAGTTCTAGGCCCTCCTTTCCTCCTAATGACCACTTGTGCGATCAACTGCGATCACCCAAAATATTGTCGAAACTTTCTGCTCTTACTTTAGTTCACTAATTACTACCTTCCTAGTAAACTTGAAAGCAATAATTATTTTAACTATTTAACCAGAGATTTCTGAGGATGCAATTAAGGCTTACAGAAAAATTTAAAAAACTGATTATAGAACCTCATCAGATTTCCAGCTGTTTCATAAAGGATATAACTACAATCTTCAGTACATATCCTTGAATTAACTGTAGCAAGTTGTACATTGTCCAACATACACATGAGTTATACAAAGTTATATGCAATTTTTCAAACAGTTTGAGATTATTCTAAAGAACTTCTAACATACACCAACAAAAACTATTATATCAAAGGAACAACATGGTTTATTACATAGAGAATTTTATTTAACAGATAAATTGATTGATATAGCCGTTACTACGTGGTAGAATATCATCACTTTTATTTGTAACTGCAGAAACGATAGTTACAAATAAAAATGGTAAAAACATAGAAATTTTCATCTCTCATGTTTCACTCTCAACAGATCTCTCTTGTACCTATAACTCTGTATGTCTGCGGAACATTAATCGGAAAATGCCCAGTGGATGTAAACACAAAAATCGTTTCATCAAAATGGCTTGTATATTCTCTAAAATAAGCTGGGTTTTATAAGTTTCTTTAAAAAAATTGATCGCAAGTTTGTCGAATAAGAAGAATACCTGTTCCTTTTATCAGACCTAAACCAGGAACAAGGTAATATTTGAGCTGGTACTAACTACTTCTTGATAAGATAATCGACCCATTAAGAACAAAAGCTGATGCGACTGGAAACAGTATTTGTCAAAGAGATTTTCCATATTTCCAACAGAATGAGGCACCACTGCACTAACTTTTTCCAGCAAGGCAATGGTTGAATGATTTTCCTGAGTGAGATTTTCTGATGAAAGGATTTGCCGAAGGGAAGCTTTTGAAAGATCATCCCGAATGCCTGATTGAAACACACAGATTAAGTAAAATTTTGTTCTTCAGTTGGAAATAGCAGTTCCGTACACAGCATCCTAGTAAGTCCATGATTGCTTCTATAGGTAAGTTCGTTCTTTTTTCCAGATCCTCGTCTTCGAATAGTATGATTTGAAGTGCTTCTTCAACAGCTTCCTCTCACAGAGGAATCTATCCGAAGACCTAGAAGATAGAACGAACTTACTAATAGAAGTAGTCATGAACTTACTGGGATGTTGTGTACGGAACTACTGTTTTCAACTGAAGCAGAATTTTATTAATTCAATGAGCAACATTTTGTACATTTGATAAAATTAATTAATTGTTATTCCTCCGTAGAGATTGTTTTGAAAAATACCATTGATGAATCTATGAACACATCCATTTTTAATATCCTGTATTTATAGCATATGAGGCTTATTAATAACTTGCGCTCTGTTATATTTTTGGAAACTGTCGTAATAATTTGTATCTATTAGTGTTGTTGAAAAAAATATCGTGTTCTTTTAATATGGACGTATGTTTAACGAATTATCTCAATGCTGCTACCGAAACTGGAACAAGCTGTATCTCCATCAGATGAGAGTAAATAAACATTTGTACTGCGTGCGACTCTCGGATAACTTAATCGATATTATTCAGCCACAATCCAGAATGGGGCATGTGCAATCCTTGGGTAAATATTACGAAAGGTCAATAAACACAGTAAACCAGTTCGACTTTTTGTTTAGACTGCGTTCCAAAAATACGGAAATACCAAGAGTTCATTCCAAAATATGTTGTGCTTGGTAGGTGATAAAACGTCTGTAAAATCTCGGATGAAATAACTTTACACTTTATTATAGAGAGCAAAGATGGAGAGCTATGGCACGAGGCGAAGTATAAAATAGAAATAAAGAGTCGACTCATTTCTCCTCGTAGCGGTGTGGATTAAGTTCACCTATTCCCTTATTCCCCTGCCTTTGCAAATGGGTCCATTTGGGAAACATTGTCAATAATGGATCAACTTAAGGAACTTTGCTGACACAAGTAACATTTTTTAGATTATTTTTGGTAATGTAGGAGAATGTTGATTGAATAGTATCAGCAAATAATTTTATTCTACTATTGGAACCTCACTTACACAAATGATCTACGGTGGTGTTTCAGATATATTGTCATAAACCTTGTGAAACATATTCTTTTGACACACTACCCGTCTTCTTTTGGAAATTGAACGTATAATAGAATTGGTGAAAATAAAACACAACATTTTTGCTTATGACAACAAAATGGATTATAGGGAAAAATCCCTATTTTGCTATTCTTCAAAGTGTACTCAATAACTGAAAAAAGAAACCATTTTTTCATACGACCTGCTGTAGGAATAGATTACATCTTCAAATGTATCATCTGAGAATTGTTTCTTGTGCCAGGATCTTTTTGAATGTTTCATAGGGATCTGTTATCTTTTTCATTAAACATATCGATTCAATTTAGTCAAATTATGGAGAAATATAAATGTATATATTGTTAATTTTCGGAAGGTTGATATTTTATTTGAGGATGGAATTGAAAATTCACTGTCCAATGTAAGAAGAGCTTTCTAAATTTCGATACTACTAGATGCGCGTTAAAAGATGTTGGGAGGTTTTGTTACAATAGTAATTGAATTGGAAAATGGAATTCACTTCTGAACTGAAAAACAAAAGTTTCAACAGGACAAAGAAGGAAAGTGAATGCAAATGTTATTCACTTCATGAAACAACAATTGCAAAAGAAACGGATATATGGCTGAATACTATTGAATAATATATAGTAAAATGAAAGAAATTGCAGATAGGAATCGCCCTCATTTTCCACTCCGAAAAAAAAAAACAGAAAATCTCCAAAAACTACTCTTAATTATTGTGACAAAAGGTTTCTTCGTCATTAGGTCGTCAACTTTTATATAACTGAAAAAAAATCCGATTTTGCTGCGAGAACGTCAGGAATTTGTGAACGAAAATTATCAGTATAAAAAACCTAATGAGTTATTGAGGAAATTGGATTCACATAGAGAAAAACAAAAATATAATAGGAAATCAATCTATAAGTAAAAATCTGAAATGCAGCACTCGAGCAGAAATATGAAAGATATTTAGATATTTAGAGAAGAAAATCGACCAATAATTTATGTTTATCAAAATTATATCCATTCAACTCAAACAAATTAAAAATTTTGCATGTATCAATTTCGAAACAAACAATAAATACTGATTATAACGAACACAAAAGGTGAAAGTGGACTCTTGTAAAAGTGTTATTTAAAATTCAAATCAAATACTATTTAAATCAGGTTACTACCACGATGAAATGAATTACAAAAATTACATAAAGTTGCAAGAAATGTTAATTCCAATCTCCCTGACAAAAAATGAAGAAGTGGTCAAGACGACGCAATGCAAAATGGTGTCCTCTAAGTCAAATGTATTCTATAATAAAAATCTGCAAACCACCATTTGAAAGTACTTAATATGAAATCGATAGGGTAATGGAAAATCATGGATAAGTAAGTAGTAAGATTGTCTCCTCATCATCCCGTTTTGATCCCTATTGAATTAGTATGAATTAGTATGGGCATCACTATGGGCAGCTGATAAAAACTAGAACTCTACATTGAAGGTGAATTTTTCATGTCGTTTTCTGAGGAAAATGGGGAAAACTATACGACGATGTTGAACGCTTGGAAAAGTTTTATTCTTCTCGAAAGCTTGCTCCCTTATTTAGCTATTGATAATATAATTATAAATTGACAAAATCAGCAAATGTAGATATTAATTTGATACAACGGCCACATCAGGTCGATAAAAGCTTCCATACCATGAGTATACCAAATAACACCACAACTTTTTTGGTCAACATGTGTGTATGCGGCACTTATTGAGTCTTGCTAAACTGATTTAATAAAATTATCTGTTGACATTCTTTCAAAACGAGTGATTACGGTGATTCTAACTTGAAAACCATTTTTCATTTCACACTTGACAAAAGACAATGGGATCTCTACCGATACGCACGTTACGTCCAACTTTGGCGACTGACGCAAATTGACTCAGTGTGGAGACGCCTTAACGCACATGTCTATTTACTGAGCCGTTCTTATGATGTAAATCTCTTCCTTTCAATGAAATGAAGTAGTATATAAATTCACGAGTACCTAAATCATTTCTGTCCAGTATTTTTCTCCAACTGGGGTTGCCTGTGCTATCCAGTATGAGTATTTGTGTGTTCTCATTCCGTCTTTTGTTTGGGCGTCCACTTTTTAGACACCCTATTTCAGCTTAACAACTGAAATGAATTATTTCCATGTTTTTCTTCGATCAATCTTCATCAAAATCCATACCCTAAGTCAGCTTGTCGCCGTAGAATTAATGAACATCCAGACTCATTTTCCATCAAAAACATAATCAACACGCCTAACATATCATTAACCCCAAAGAGCCGAAACAGTTCCAGCACAACTTCATTTTTTACACCCTCTGCTTCCGACCTACGACGAACCTACCCGAACCGATTTGAAAGGCGGCTGTGGAGGATCCCAGGCAGTGTGACGTCATACGCGGAAGAATCCGCAGTCGTTTTCCGTCCACGCCGTTTTGCCGGTTTGTCCCATTTCCATTTTCCATTTCTCGGTTCGTTTTCACAATGCGGATATACGATTTCTGATGCGAACTCGTTTCGGAAATGACATTGGTGCTGAGGCTTTAGTGGATTTCTATTTGTCATCATGGATACGAACTACTACGGGTTATTGGAAAGTCTGCCCGTCGTTGGGATCTTCCATTTTTTCCATTACCAGGCCGTTGTGAAGTAGATCACGTTGGCGCTCGGAGAGAGATAATGTTCAAGGGTTGGAAGTTTGGAAACAAGGTAATTTTGTCTTGGGAATATTGTCAATGATTCGATATACAGTGGCGTAGGTAGCAAGATGCGGGATGGGTAGAGTTGACAAAATACACCATATTAAGTCACGGTTATATAAATATTCTGGGAGCCATCCCAATTGATATTGTGTTTATTTCTACATAAAGATAACCATTGTTAAGGCACTTACTTTTTTACTCTGGTATAGTGAATGGTAGATGCACATCCTGGCACCTCATTTCTAGAAGAGCCCAACAACCAACATACTCTGCCAAAATGTATAGAAAAGATGTCAGATATTTCACATAAATGATATCTGCTCCGGTTTTGATTATGAATGTTTCGAAGAATGGTTCACTTTCACTTTTCTTTTTATAATTCACCAATTTTTCATGTCTTTGAAACTTTTTATTTATATACTCGTAAACTTTCAATCCTTAATAAGCAAGAGGATGAGGTTCCCAGTCCTTCTACAAAGAAGCTACGGTAACTTCCGAATTTAGAAACAACTTACTTTTATATCTATTATCATATTCATGGAAATTTGTTTGAAAAAAAATCTGTTTTTCCGTTAATCAGTTGTCGCCCCCATACGAACGACAACTCTCAGAAGTTGAGATACTTGTGCGAGCTAAGGACTAACGAGGTCTTACGTTTTAACGTGTGATTCCTAACACGGAAAGAACTCCAAATCTGTTAATGTAGAAAGAATATATTGTCATTCATTTATTATGGAAAGGCTTCCTGCATTGCGATATTGCCAATTTTCAATAATCCTGTATATACGTTATGAGAATATATCGATAGGGATTTCCCTATTCTGGAAACAATTCAGAAGGTAGTGGTCAGTTCCGTGACTCAGATTCTGAGAAGTTGCTAAGAGAAAAAAAATTTTTGACAGTAATGTAAGTCCAGTTTTCGATTTTTTCAAAGTGCTCAATCCCAAAGAGAATATTACTGAACACAACTTCCAGAATTACAAATAATAATGAACTACAGTAAAATAATAAAAGAAAATGTTCACAGCAGGAAAATTTTTATCGTTGTTCACAAGGTTGGTGACACTCCATTCTGGAACTTTGCCAGATCTTCAATGATACCGTCAATTATGTCATAATTGAAAAGTAGAATTGGCATATCTGGCGTATAATATCAGAAATGCAACACATTTCTTGACGCGCGTTTTACTAATGAGGTTGGCGTCATAAGAACATGAACTATACCCAGTACTGTCGTGGTACGATTATTTGATTACCAAGCTTACTACTCACGACTTGGAAGATAGATGGCGAAGTATTGGACAACAGGATAGGATGAAGCTTGTATTGTTATTTGCGAAGATGAGGTCGTTTATGTGAATCAGAAACACGCAATAATTAAACCATTTGTTAGTTTAAACACCTTTGGTGACCAGTCAATCTTTCAATTAGCCGACATCAACATTTATCCGAAAAACAAAATATCAATTGGCATCATCCTAGTGGCGAGCCATACAACCATAATGTTTCTTGAGAAGTCCCTGGTGCCAAACACGTTTTGACTGCTTTGAGATTATTTACCGACCTCTCTGGAGAAATATCAAAAATGTTAGCTCGATGGGCCTTTATTTGAAAGTTGTTTTTGGGATAATTTGGTCCCTGATCCACAAATCTCGCCTGTTGCAGAGTGAGAAAATAGCTGATGATTAAGTTTAGCACTATTTAGCCCAAAATTTCTAAGGAAGCTGTAACTCCCGATAAATGATCTAAGGATTCTGATATGACATTGATGGTCTTGATTCCTTTTTATCCAATTCTATAAAGGTTTGCTCTAACCTTTTTTTTTTGCTTTGATACCAAGATCATGTTCCCATCGCTATACACAGAGGGTTCTTGAAGGATTTCTCTAGGCTTCGATAGAATATCTTTTTGACAGAATTAGCACCTCTCTTGAGGCATAAGTCGCTTGTTTTCATTCATACTGATTATTTCACGTTGGTGAATATTAATAACGGAAGCAACAACAACAATAAAACAAACATAAATTTTTGTCACTGTAAAATCTAAAAGGGAACTATCAAAACTAAAGAAGAAGTTGTTGAAAATTATCTTTTGAATACAAATTTCTGTGGTTCATAACCTTTGATTAGCGAGTCGGTGACTGAAAAACAATGTTATAATAATGTAAAGTAAAATCATTTGGTTGGATAAGACAGATACTTGATGGAAATCCATATCAAATGTATTTGACAGACTATCGAGAATCTCGTATGAAGCATATCTTTACAACATGCACGCCTATGTATGTTGATTTCATAATGATCTGGTTTAATATTACGTTTTTTGATAAACGGTTAATGAACTGGGTCACCTACCGTCGCACAGGTCAAGGATTCTGGGAAGATTGCTCAGCGGTATGATGATTAATAGCAACCATCATTCATTATGTTATGGCAAAGATTGATCCCACAGTTTTATTTGTTGACATCGAGAACGCCGATTAACGTATTTTTGTGGGTCTGTCTAGTTTTGTCAAAAATTTTTGATTGGACATATTTTCGTCGCTGATCACGAATCTTGCGCTCCGATCTACTTTCAGATATACGACCATTCAAAAGTCGAAACTGTTCAAATTCCAGATCTGTGAAGAAAAATACGTAGGCCTAATTGAAAATTTTTCAAAAAGTATTGTGAACCCGTAATACAAAAATTTGGAATTTGTCAATTTAACATTGCAATTCTTGCAGTTCCATGACTGAGGTGTTTTATTTTTAGGTGACATTTTTTTTTCTTATTTACTACCTGAAAATCTGATACTGAATAAAAAAATACCTGTCAGAAAAAAATCTAAATAGATTTGATTGATTATAATGCATTAAAAACGTTTTTCAGGTATCAACAAGATTTTTTACTAATATTGTAATTTTAGGAAGAGCCAGTACCTAGACACTAGTATAGAGCTGTTACAGATCATTAAATTCGCTACAAAAAATGTTCTTTTGAGCTTAAGCCGATGACCCAGAATTTTCAAGTAACAGAAAATGAATTTTCATTCCTAATAATTTTTAATTACTTATGATGTACTGTTTGGAACCTTTGGTGTAGTAATGAATATTACTGGAATATTACACCAAATCGTTATTTTTACCACCTCGACACGTGTTTCGATCACCAAGTGACCATCTTCAAGAGGAATATAAAACTGAAGATGATCACTTGGTGGTCGAAACCCGTGTCGAGGTGTTAAGAAAAATAACTATTTGGTGTTGGGAAAAACTCCAGTAATATTTTGAATTAATTGATATACAGAAAGTTATCCAATAACCGTTATAGAATATTTATTTTAGGGCTATTCATACATATATAATTACATATATATTCGTACTTAATTTTTACTTTTTAATTCGAGGTACAAGTTAATATTTGTTCGCAAGCATCCGGAAGTAAATCAGAGACATGTAGAATGTTCCTCCGCAGGAATAGAAATAGATCGGATAAGCTTTACAAATTTGTATTTAGATTTAGAACTCTTAGTTTGTTTCTAAGAAAAAAATATTTCCTAATTTACAATCGTGTGATTTTATTTGCTGGGTTGTTGTCTCCGGAAAGTCAAATTTATATATTTTGATTATTCTTTGAAGAAAAGAAAAAACCATTAACTATTGGGTGTCATTGATTTGTCTTAATGGTTAAATAGCAAGAACTTCATATTTTTATTCGATACAATATTTCACAATGAACTGACAGAGTATTCAACAACATAAAACTCTCTAACGACAATTATTTGAGGTAAAACTACCTATAACTAGCAGTTATTCAATATGGGAAACATTTGAGTTACAAAAGAAATATTCAAATCACTCAAATAACCAGCTTATTTGAAAAAAATGAAGGGAGGTGTAACATCATAATTCTACAAAGAACAGTTGTCCAAACAGCAGAATAGTTATTTATTATACAAGGGAAAAAGTATTAGAGTATTAGCTAAAGAGTATTAGGTAAAATCTAGTATTTATCCCGTGTATAATACACTATTTTGTTCTGTGACGGGAAAAACGAGGATTTAATATTGAAAAAACATAACATGTTAAAGGCAGAAAATTATCGATGTGAAATTTGAATTTTTAAACAGATCTAATCAATAGAAAATCAAATATCTGTCAATTTAATTCTGTGATTTGATTTAAAAATTAGGAACTTGGTGGTCAGTAGTTATTTTGAAAAATGTCTAATTCCCAATTTTCTCTGACTCCACCGGAGTTAGTAGAAGCAGCGAAAGTAGCGTCACAAAAATTATTGCCAGCTAAATCGCTGAAAATTTATGAAACCGCGTATTCAAGATACATGGAATTGAAGATGAAAAAGACCTGCAGTTCTTTCTCGGAGACGGAACTAGCACAACCAACAAAAGCCATCAACGGTGTGGTCGAATTATTCAATGATTAAAAGTATGTTACAACCCAATAATAATAATGTAGACATTTCGAAATATTTCAAGCTAATTACATTTCTGAAACAAAATGGGAAAGGTTACACGCCCAAGAAAGCGTACACATATTAGTGACTTTTTAAGTAATACTCCCGATGAAGTTTATTTAATGGCCAAGGTTGTTGTCGTATTTGGGATTGCAGGAGCTTGTCGAATTTGTGAAATTAGCCAGATAACATTAGATGATATTGAAGATTCGGGAACGTTATTAATTGTGAAACTCAAGCACACAAAGAATGATGTAAAGAGAAGATTTTTAGTTATTGAAGAATATATTAAATTTTAAACATATCCGTGAAAAAAGTACTCACTTTTTTCCCGGGGAAAAAAGTAATTTCATAAAAAGTGACATTTTGTTGCCTGTCATCAGAGATAAAAATGCCAAACTTTTTCCAGTCACAGAAAAAATATCTTTTAATAAACATGTATGGTTTGAGCAGTTGTGAAACAGAAACAAAACCACAATCACCACCGTAATTTAAGATCATAACAGGTGGTAACCTGATAATATCTGTTATAGCTAACAGAGAAGGATATTAAAAAACCAAATCAACTACGTGATTTCATTTCAGAATTCGAAAAAAAATCTATTATAGCTATCTATTATTATGTTGCACTGGTTTTGTAAATAATTCCAAACCGACAATATATTTTCCGTTTTTCAATTTATTCCTCTATAAATCGCTACATACATGTATTAGGTTTTCAAAGAAAGTTATTACAATTATTTTTCTTCTGACTCAAATGAAATAAGAGTAATTTTCATAACCAGTTTTTGTTTGTGTTACATTGAAAGGGAACATCTTTGAAGGTCACTCTTGTAGCACCAGATGGTGACGAAAGAATAAAATAAATCTCTGGGAGAAATCCCCTTTTCTACTTTTTCTACTTTTCATGGAAAATAGATAATTGAAAGCGTATTTGTTTCCTAAACAATAATTCAGAGAGCAGATCAAATCTTTGGAAAAAATATCTTTGTTAGAACAGTTTTTTATCTATTTGTTCTTGACATAAGTCTCCTCGGAGAGCAATTCCTTTTGTAGGATATGCAAAAAAAGGCAGATCTTATCTTCTGCAAGATGCACTCATTGAGAAGAGAGGCGCTCAGCAACAGATGTTGCTGAGGAATGATAACTTCTGACAAGGAAAGCAGCCCAACTTACTTTGGTAATATATTTAACATGCTGATTTCAAGAGAGAATATTGTCTACGAAACTTATCGTATATTCGTCGTAAATCGTAAATTTTTCGCATGATTTTCTAATGCCTACAACTCTATTTTTTAGAAGATTAGAAAATTACCAATTAGATTAGATTGTAACTAGACACCATAGGCCAGGCCTCAAGTTCCCCATATATTGAGAGGGTTGTGGTTTTTCCCCCCCTAATGTTGCGAACATTATCCTTGACAGACCTTCGCAATGTATACGGAGGTTTCCTCATCCTCTTGGTAAAACTTGCGTAAGGCTGTGTTTGCCAGTCCGATGTTGTTCATGTGTTTGTTGAGTCTACAGTGTCCCGTCAATAGCCCGACCAGAACTCTAGTTGTCGCCTATTCAGACTTAGTAGGTACTCCGTGAAT
>WOGN01005549.1:0-13113 GCA_015342105.1 Leptinotarsa texana
GCAAATGCGCCACTGGAATCAATGAAGTCGCCCCGGAGCGCCAATTAATTTTTATTGTTGTTTTCATTTTATTTTTATCGTTGTTTTAATAAATAAATGATTATTAATTTTTATTGTTGTTTTAATTTTTATCGTTGTTTCAAATGAAATTGTAAAACAACTATGGACTAAAAAACTTACCCCACTAAAGGAAAGTTTCTATTCCAAATAGGTATAAAACCTACTATTAAATGATCTACAAAGTGATGAAAAAGCAACAGCCATATAGCACAACAAATCCAATTAAGAAATAATGCATAAACGCAATTTGCTGAGGCAGAGAGAAGCAAAACCGCTTATCATATCACATCACCTCGGTAACTATCCACAATATTCAAAAATTTTTTCAGAGGACAGAAATGGAGTTTGGGATTCGGAAGAGTGAAGTCGTGTGCCATCTAATAGAGACAGGTAGAAATTGGAATGTTCTAGGAATAGACAACATTATAAATGATAAACCTAAAATGACTGAATTAATACACCCAAAAAACAGTGTCCGGTCAAATTAGACTAAAAAATAAGTGTGGAAGTAAATAAATTTACAACAAGCTGAAAATGCGTGTAATTGTTCAAGACATAAGTTAAAAATAAGATTTTAAAATTCCGAATGATTGCGATGCCTGGAAAAAAATTATTTGAGGTCAAAAATCTCGAAAAAAATTGGTTATGTATCAATACTCTTTTTCTTAGTGCCACCGTTTCTGAGATAAGTTTATTGGCGAAAATATATTGGTTAAACTGATTAGTCTGGTTCACATGTACTCGATTTAGCTCTTTTTGGTGACATTTTTCAGCCCTGTCCAAAAATTACGACCAAGGTATGATTCGATTAGTATTTTTGCCTAGAAAGTTTAAGGAAAGGTCCGAAAACGCGCCGATAAAAATTAAAAAAGTTATAAACAATTAAGTGAAAAAAATGGGGCTTTAGTTTTTTCTTAATATCTCAGAAAATTTTTAAAATTTTGGAAATTTGAAAAATGATTTGAAAAGATCAATGAATTTGCGTAAAAAAAGTTCCGACTCCCGAAACTGTATCTCGAGTATTTATAATTTTTACAGAGCCCTGAAAATAGAGCCAAAAGGGGTTAGTCTGGCTTCCGCGCGCCTTTCGTCACTCTGACATAAATACAAAAAAAATATTTAAACACATCAAATGTGAATATTAAGGAATGAAAAAATTCATGTAATGTTGGGATACATCAATAAACAATAATCCGCATTCAAGAAATGTTTATCTCAATTTCAACGTTAATTATAAATTTGTTAATTAATAACTTTTTCTGAATTGAAAGTTAATGTAAACATCCCTATAATTATTAAACTAAAACCCTGGTATTTTTTTCCTTTGGTAAAGTTATCCTTATTAGGCAAAAAATAGATTACATTGTTTATAAGCAATTCGAATTTTTTTTTGCATTATGTTAATTGAAAAAAAATCATGATTTTTAGAAAAAAAAATGGTTTCTTAAAAAAATTTCTTTGTTGCTTAAAAATGCGTTTGTTAATTAACAATCGTTTTTCGCAACTAAATATTAAAATTAAAGAAGCGTTTTTTTTAAATCATAAATTCTATTGCTCTTTAAGGTTTTGAAAAACTTTTAATTGTTTATTAAAAAAATTGTTATAAACAAATTATTTTTTAAATTTTTTTTCAATACTTTGCTCTATAATTAACGTAACTATGTATTTTTTTTAAATTCATTCTATTTTTTATAAAACTTTCAATATTGTGATACCTTGATACTTGTCTTTTTCATTCGTTCCTTCGCCTTCATAATTATAATAACTTTTTTAAACTATTGCAGTTATGACAAATGTGCTTCGGATCCTTTTTGTTCATTATGAATTCATTAAGAATTTAAGCCTTTTACTAAAGTTGTAGTCCAATTATTTATTTAATTATTGATCGTTATTTATTAAAAAAAGAAAAAATTCAAGTTTCCAGGGAATTTATTAAATCAAAAACATACTGAAAGGTATTTTTAAATAAAGATGAGCAAGGAAGCCCATCTTTTTTACATCCACATCGATTATTACACTCTTTTATGCAGGCACAATTAACCAGCTTAAGTAAGTCGTCAGGCGCCAGTTTTTCCGTTGTTTTTATCGGCAGGAACATTGTTTCAGATTTGATCCAACCTCAGTCTTCCGGATTCAAATTATAATTATAATTCCTCTTCATAAAGGAGGAGATTTGGACACCGTTCCAATCTACGCCCTGTTGTTCCAATTTCAGTCATTGCAAAGATGATAGAGAACTTGATCAAGAAACGAATGATCTAATTCTTGAATTCGCACAGTTTTATAATTAGTCAAAAAGTTGGGTTTCATTCCCAAAAAGATGCACATGATGCAATTTTTTCATTTTTGTACGAATTTTATTCGAAAATAGGTAAATGCTCGCGAAGTGACTGCCGCAATTTTTTTCATCTCTTCATCCCAAATGTTTAAGAATCGTTGGATCAATTAAGTACAACCACTCCATATGTATCAAGTGTTTACGACACTAGGTCCGATAAGAGATATCGCAAATCTTTATTTTTTTTAAGCATATTGCCAGATGGTATCTCTTTTAGTCGATAAATTGAACTTTTTATCTAAATTATTTATTAAATATGAATTTAAGAGGCCATCAACGATATGATTTTTCAGTACAGCTTACGGTGGAAATGAAATAGGTCTGTAGAAAAAGAAAAGCAGATTTTGAAATTGAGAAGGTAAGGAAGATACTTATTCTATAAGTACTTTGTTAAATACGGATATTTTTAGGTTATTTACTTCTCTTGAGGAAATTCAATTTCCTTGTCTCTTATACACTGGTAACTTTCATTTTTATAAAATTAGTAGTTAGGAGGCTTACGAACCAGAGAAATTATACTCATTCATATCACTTGTAAATATTACAAGGTAATCCGATTTGTCTGGTATTCAAAAGCCTAAGAAGTTATTTATATGGTTTATTTTGAAGAAGTTTTGAAGAAGTTTATTACTGTCTGTGTATCTTTGGTATATCCATATTTTTCCCCTTTATTCTTTTTCAAATAAGGATCATCAAATGTGGTTGCTGTGAATTACATCTTTTGAACATTCTGAATAACATCGAAATTTCGGTAATATTTGTAATTTTCTGAATGAAATAGTATACCATAAAAATATTTGAATTTTTTTTTTTTAACATATGGGGACAATATATTATCTGATTATATTGAATTCCCTGTATGTCACTTCCAATTTTCAACAGTAGGTATCCAGTAATTCAATTAATCGAATACAAATAATCAATTTCAGAAACTCTGTATTCACAGGGAATGAAAACATTTCTTAAGTTCAGAATATTCCGGCTGCTGCAGAAAAAGCATCTTCAAGGCTCTCCTGAATAGTTTTCACTTTACATTTGCAAAAAAATGAGCGTGATAAATGCGTTTAAAGATAAAATGCATTATCATCGATATTATATTCAGTTTATTTATCACATAATATTTCACGAAATGATTACTTTAGAAGAATTTATGAATTGATCATTGTTACTGATTAAAATAAACATGAAATCAAACATGTATTGTTATGTTCTTCCTCGTGAATTTACCAATAATTGACTACACTGAACAATAGTCAGACTTAACATTATTTCACTTCAAATACAACGAAACACTTTCACTAAAACTTCAACTATTATTGAAATGTCTAGCGCCTTACTAGATGGCTCCGCATACCGCACTGTCACTTCCACTTGACTGACTCGATAGGTGCGTGGTAGCGTTTATATTTGGCAATTGAAAGCGGTAGAAAAGTCATTGGAATTCCATGGCATTATTCTCGCCACATCTAGAACGGCAGCGAACATCGAACATTCGCGAAGCGTCGGTCGGAGTGGGCACGCTCTTAGCCACGACACAATTGGTTTATGGCTACCAGTGGCGGGCGGCGTTATTTTCTTTAGGGCACGATTCACAATAATTTATCGTTTACGAGTTTAGCACTTGTTATGATATCTGCCTAGGTAAATCTACTTGTGGATTGTGTCAATAAGAACCTCACGGCTTTTAAGATATATATTCTGAAGTCGGACTAACCGTACTACTTGAGGTCTTTTTCATTTCAATTTTGAAACAAGATGGTGTCTGAACAATTATTAAATTAAAATTGATTTTCAAACTGAGCCTTGGAATACTTAGCGACTCATCATTTTGATTATGGGATTGGAACACATTAATATTATTTCAATTCTAGGTACGAAATGAAGTTGTTATCAATCGCCCTGGCTTTGGCGGGCTTGACACTCGTCAATTGCGCCGGAGTATATAAGCAGAGATTCCTTGAGCAATACAATAAGATCCACAATGAAAATAATGGGTATTTCTCTAAGGAAGGCGTGCCGTATCACGCCGTCGAAACCCTAATAATCGAAGCATGCGACCATGGTCACCAAACTACGTCCGAGGCGTACAGCTACTACATTTGGCTGGAAGCTATGAACGGCGCCATCAGCGGAAACTTTTCGTCGTTCAACGCTGCCTGGAAGAACATGGAAGATTATATCATTCCGTCCCACACAAGTCAACCGAACACGGACTTGTACAACCCCAAGAATCCAGCAACGTACGCGCCTGCAATGGACACCCCAGAACAATGGCCAACATCTTTAGAACCCGGAGTTCCAGTAGGCGTGGACCCTCTCTTCCAAGAGCTCCAAACCACCTACGGCACCTACGATGTATACGCGCTGCATTGGCTCCTCGACGTAGACAACACATACGGCTTCGGCGATAGCCAAGGTACTTGCTCGGGTGGCCCCAGTGTGAAGAAGCCATCTTTTATCAACAACTACGGAAGAGGGCCGTCAGAAAATGTCTGGATGGCCATCCCCTCGGGAATCTGCGAGGCATTCAAGTACGGTTCCAAGACAGGGTTCTCTGGCATTTATTCCACAGGTGATCCCGTTCCGAATTGGAAGTTTTCCGTCGCTCCCGACGCAGATGCCCGAGCCATCCTGGGAGCCTTCTGGGCCTCCAGGTGGGCCACCGAAAAGGGGGAGCTGTCCCAGATAACAGACACTTTGGCGAAAGCTAGTAAATTGGGAGACTATCTACGGTACGCCATGTTCGAAAAGTACTTCAAGCGGGTGGGGAACTGCATCGACCCTTACAAATGCCCGGGGGGACACGACCGAGAGAGCGCGCATTACTTGCTCTCCTGGCACATCGGATGGGGTGGCTCTGTCTCTCGAAACGGCGGGTATGCTTGGCGAGTTGCAGATGCTACCGTGCATTTTGGATATCAGAATCCTTTAGGTGAGTATTTTTGCCATTAAGCAAAAAAAGAAAACGAAGTTTTCTTGGCCTTTCTCGGGCAGAAGATTTTCAATTTTTTGTTGAATAATTTAAAAAAATGGAGTCTGTTTTATTTTTTTCTTATATAAATTTCATGTCTTATCAATCATCTATAGGCAATAAACGAGGGCCTCATTCAGATTTCCAGCTAGTGGACTAGTCCAACACAAACATACCAGGGGTCCAATTCTCGAGTCATGGGAAACTTTTCTACAGAAAATGACGTTATTTTTGACTATCGGCAACGTTCAACATACTTTTATGCCCTAAAATGTCAAATTGTTTAATTTTTACATCCTTTTACATTTTGAGGAAGAGACGTGGCTTTCCGGCTCGAGATGCAGGAGACCTGAGAGCTCTCGTCTCCCGAAACATGGACGCTTCCGCTCTTCGTCTGAAAGCTCCATTGGACTCGTTGCATTTTGACGCTAAGAGCCTTCCTCTCTCTCGAGAACTAGAGACGTAGAAATCCCCGTGTGAAAAGACTCTAACAGTTTATATATCCCAATTCGCCAATTAGTCATTAAGGAACCGGAATCGTAGCAAAAAAACGCAACCGCGAACGTGGCTTGAAAATATTAACTAAACGGTGTAGCAGGCAGGGCTGCTCCTGGCTATACAATTGTACGAATTGCTATACAATTCAATATTTTTTCGTACATACATACCACATTGACAAAAAGCATGCATTTTGACTTCATTTGGTTTTGCATTGATTCGGACGACACCACGGTTATATATTTACAAATTTCAATCACTTTGTTCTTCGATAGTCGAGAAATTTGTCTATCTCTGTCTTCCATCTGATTATGATAGGCGTGTTCCGTGTGTCCGTTTGTCATAGAACTCATGGTCACGTCGATCACAGAGCACATAATTTTCAGATCAGTCAAATCTATCGAAAACTGCTGACGCTAAAAGAAATATAAATCCAATTATAGTTCACGAGCGGAAGCACTCAATTCAGTTCGCAGCTCTTAAACGAACTAGTTCGATCTTCTAGTTCGTTAGTTCACTACTTCAAGTCGCGAAAGACCTACTTGTTGTCTTATTCGCTTGCGTTGATCAACAATTCATTTAGGTAAAAATAAAAGACAATACCTGTTTGTAAATATTCAACTTTTGATCTTTGGAATCAGTACCTATCTAGTACATATTAATTTGTATTTATCTATCTATTATTGATGACACAGAAAAACTGATATGTGATCTTACCCACTTAAAAATAAATTTAGACATTTTCTTATCATCAAAAACATAACAGTCTTGGTTTTATTTTACCAGTAACGTCGTATAACGTCGAACTAACGAAATAAGGAGTGACGGGTTTGCGAACTAGTTCGTATAGTTCGTTCATAAGATCGCTCTTCCCATCTAGTTCGTTCACGAACTACACAAAAATATTTTGAATGAATATTCATGAATAGTAGTTGGTACTTCAGCTCACCCCTCTTGATTTTTGTTTTAAGAGACTTTGTGTTGTCATTTCATTTGATACATGATATGAGCTAAGGCTAAATTAGTGAATGCAGAATTTTCAAATAATATTAATGCAAATAGTAATCAAATCAATATATTTGCAATAACCACTTCAAAATGTTCATATTTCATATACGATCGCATGCACTAATCGCTTTATTCCATCTTTCCATCATGCGGGAAGCTGTCACTTGTCAATTATGACAAGTGTTGGCGACCATTGATGCTATGCAATTATAGCGAAAAGCATACAATTTCATCTGTCATTTCCGTACAAAATATTTTTGCCTTGGAGCAGCACTGGTAGCATGTTGAAGATGCAGTGCACGAAGAGCGGAATTCATATTAATCGAAATTTTCAACTACTTTTTAGTGATTCAGTCGTACTTTTGAGTTTCATATTACAATGATTAGCATTATTTTCGAGTCAGACTTATTTTATTCTTTAAATTAATACTTTTGCGGGGTCCTGTGCCATCACCTCAAACCGCCATTGATTTCTGTACCGCACTTCTTCCTTTTGTTTTTTGATAACTACAACTTATTTCTCAATTATATGGTTTTGTTAAGAAAGTCATTGTTGATTAATCGATTTATTATTTTAGCCGCTTACGCGTTGTCCCAAGAACCCACTTTGAAGCCAAAGAGCCCGACAGCGTCACAAGATTGGGCCGCCTCATTGGAAAGGCAACTGGAATTCTACGAATACGTTCAGTCGGCAGAAGGAGCCTTTGGAGGAGGAGTCGTCAATTCTTGGAAAGATCGATACGACACCCCGCCAGACGACATAGCTTCGAGCACTTTCCACGGAATGTTCTACGACTGGCAACCAGGTGGTCACAATCCGCCATCCACCAGGTGGTTCGGCATGCAACCTTGGTCTACGGATCGGTTGGCGCAATATTACTACGTGACAGGTGACAAAAAGGCCAAGGCGATTTTGGACAAGTGGGTGTCATGGGTCATTTCCGAAATCACCTTCGAGGGCGACAGTTACAAGCTCCCCAACTCGCTGGAGTGGAGTGGAGTCCCTCCGAATGTCCACGTGAAAGTCGCTGACTACGGCAGCGGTATTGGACCAGCAGCTGCTACGGCTAGAACGCTGTCTTACTACGCGGCCAAGTCCGAAAACAAAGAAGCTAAACAAGTTGCTAAGAAGCTATTGGACGGAATGTGGAAGTTGTATCGAACCAACCTAGGTGTATCGTCTGAAGAGCAGCCTGACTATGATCATTTCCAAGATAAAGTGTATGTACCTCCAGGATGGAGCGGCGTCTATCCCAACGGAGACGTCCTGAACTCCTCGTCGACTTTCCTCAGCATCCGGTCGTTTTATAAGAAAGATCCGCAATGGCACAAGATTGAAGAACGTTTGAACGGGGGCCCTGCTCCTACCTTCACTTACCATCGTTTCTGGGATCAGTCGGAGGTTGCTCTAGCGATGGGGGCCTACGGACTTTTATTTAATGAATAAAAATAGGCATGAAATATTTGTATTTGTGAAATAAATTCAACGAAGTGTGCTATGGCGTTTTATTCATCAGTCAATGAATCAACTGATTTTAATTTTTTATTGAAAATTAACTGGTATTTACTGTTTGTCCAAGAAAGGTCAGCATGGAAAAATTGGGGTAAATATTCGTTTCGAGAGCAGCTGGTGATTTTGAAAAATTTTTTGAGTGTACTTATCAATTGATACGTAGATTAGGAATCCGAAAGAAAAAAGCGGCGCTCTCCCTTATTTAAAAAGTTTCGGCCTTTCAAAGTTCAGAAAAGGGCAACTTTTCAGCCTTCTTTTTCACAAGATAAACTATTTAAAACACAAGCATTTAGTCACTGGGTCACCTTTACACCTAATTCATTTCTCGAACTAAATAAATAATTAAATTTTCTCTTACTTTCACTAAATTAATAATTTTATTCAAATTCATTTTTGTGTTTTTCTAATCACTCACGTCAAACTAAAAATCGAAATCTACAAATTTGAAAAAGAAGCGGCGGCAAATACCAACCGCCTTTTTCTGAATTGTCACTAGTAACTAACCTAGAAATAGAAAAATGTAACCAGAAGAAGCATTCGTATTTAAATTAGGTTTTTTATAAGAAAAATGTTGATTGTTGAATTGAAAAGTATCAATTAAGGATTAATAAGGTGTAAAGGTGACCTATAGTGAATGAATGATTGTGTTTTTAAATTCGTAAGTACACTAAAATTTTTTTTCAAAATCGCCGGGTGTCCTCAAAACGAATATTTACCAATATTTGTTTTCCCTGTTACAAAATTATTACAAATTTCAAATACATTGAAATGGTCTTCACAAATGAAAGAAGTGGTCTTTATTGATAACTATGTGGAATCATATCGTGCTCCTTCGAACCAAGTCTTTTATTTATTATTAATATGTGGCACTTTCATGAAAACCTTCTTTCGAATAAACACGGCGGTGCTTTTGCAATATTAGCAATACGACACCATACTATATTAAAAAACCATGTTTTCTCTAACATAAAAAGCAAAATACCCAACTTCAATTTTATTCCATATCTGATAATTCAACATCTAAATGTAATGAATTTCAAATCAGGTCCAGTGTTACCAAGCTGATAGAGAATACAACCCACAAAATCACGGCGTGTTGCCACTTAGATTTTGATGCTCTTCTAGGTCTGAGAATATATTCGGAAGTACACACAGGTGTATTGCGTTTCCCCAATGCGTTTCATGGTCAATCTAATTTTTTTCTGAAATCTACGTGATATAGGTATAGAAGTTGCGAGTTATTAGAAAAATATATAATATATTATGGATATATCGGGGAACAATAAAGTTCCTGTATTGGAGATCTATAACACACCAACAGAAACTATTTGCCGATATTGCCAACTTTTTATCAAAATGAGGTGGAAATTAAAAACAGCACTGTTTTAAGACATTTGACGTAATGCGTTTGGATCCAGATTTAAAAATTTTATATGCTCTCGGTTATGGTACGGAATATCAAATAGTTTACCTACTTGCTGCTCAGTTGGTTGCTATGAGAGGTTATATGTAAGAACAATTTTGCATGTCACTTCTTAAACCTGTACATGTAAATGTTTCATGATGCAATAAAGTCCCATTATAATTATTATTATCATGAGACAGCAACTCTGTTGTTTTTTTCGTCGAAAAAAACTTGTAATTTCGATAATAGAGATTTTTTACCGTTTGATATAATTTTGTTAATGACACAGTTTATATTTTATAACATTTATTCAAATTTGATGCTTTTTTGAACAGGTAATTTAGATGACTGTTTTCTCAATAATGACTTACGCTCCAATACTAATTTTGGCTGACTTTCCATATTCAGTTGTAACTGACTTGCTTCGTTAATCCCTGAAGGACTTTCATCTAAGGTTTTTTCAGGAGCGTTCTCTAAATCGACGACTCCTATTTCTTCCTCTACGTCGACCACCTTTGTTTTAGATTTCTTTTTTCCTTTTTTCTTCTTAGATTTTTTCTGGACAACGGGTAAAGTCGTTTCAGGGTATAGTTTCATGTAGGCTTTGGTCATCTCGTTGCAGTCAATCTTCTTCTTTACGGTGAACATATTCGTCAGTTCGTCGATCAAGTCCTTGTCCAGTCGCTTGATCTTTTTTTTCTTCAGAAGATTGTCGAAGTCTTGACGAGGTATCGGGTTTTCCGGTAGGGTTAAAATGAAGTGACTGAAAGAGATTATTAATGACAATTCCATATTTATTTGAGTACAATGAACGTTATTATTATAATACAGTTATGTCGCCAATTGGCGTGGATATCAAGATGCAGGAAATGAACTAGTTATAGTTGACACTAGTTTGAATAAAAATGCAGCTTCATTAAAAAAAACGTTGAATGAAACAGTCAACTTGCTCATGAAAACCTTTAAACCATTCTACGCCACATCAACTGCATTTGTCCTCGCATCCAGTCTATCATCTAAAAGGAGAACGAAGGAGAGATGTCATTTTTAGATATACTGGGCAACAGAAAAATTGACGTTGTAGGTCACACAGTTTATCGCAAACCTACTCATACTGATCGGTATCTCAACAAGAACTGAAACCACCATCCAGGGTAAAAAAGTGCTATGCTGAAAACAGTGGGTTAACAGCGCAAGAAATCAAACGTGCCGTAGGTACATTCTAGAAGAAGGAATACTTCAAGTACACTCAATCACGATCTAGTCGCCAAAGGTGGATACAGTGTATTTGCTTTATATAAACAAAGTCACGGACCGCATCGGAAAATTGTTTGAATGACTTAACAATAGAACTATTTACAGGCCAACTAAACGAGTACGCAACACTATTAAATCGGCCACGGTCGGAAGAGAGCGATGTTTCGCCTAGTTTTTCAAAACCCATAATACATCTGCATGTAACAGGGAATTCATCGAAGAACAACTAGGGTCAGTTATGAGCCAACCATAGAATTTTGAATGTATGTAAGCAGTCTTTATAATCCTAAAGAATCTGAGCATCATGTAGTAAGTGAAAAAATTTCATCGAGAACGGTGTTCAAAAATTCCAAGGAACAACGTCTTTTATAATCAGCATTACCATTATTTCCCACAGACAATAAAATATTCATTAATATTACTTACCCAAAGTCTTTTTGAGCTTTTTTGCTCTTTGGTTTCATCAGAAGATATCTGCATCGTTCAAACAGAAGTTTATTCACATTTGGACCTTCTATTTCATAATTTCCTAGTATTCCGCCAATCTTGATTATTTTTCCCATTCTTTGAGTTCTTGCTAGAAGCTTACAAAATAGATTGCAATTATGTTTATGCGGAAATACATTCTTTCAATACAAGATATCTTCTTTTAATACCAATAACATAAATATTACAAAATACAACATAGCGGACCCACTTATATTCGTATTGATGTGTTGATTTTAATTAATTTTCCCATAATAACAGACATTCTTTCACAAAAGTTCCTCCAATTTTTCCATACAAAAATTCATCGACAATTTTTTTGAAATTTTCAACCTCGAAATCAACTTTCAAGGAAGTATACATTATAATTGAATGGGTCGAAAAAAATTGCATCTTGATAATTTTAAATAGCTGAGAAACTAATGAAGAATTGAGATAACCTCCAAGTAAAACTCGTTGACATATAAGACTCCAAAAAATGGGGGTCAAACTGCGGATATGTGTTTTTGGCTATTGGCCTCATTAGCGCGGTGCAAACAAAGATTGGCAACACCTACAGGAACATGAAACAACAATTAAAAGGAGTCACCACAGACACAGAATACTATTATGAGTTCTGAGAGTCGCCAACAGGAGCCTACTTACAGTACAGCACATCTGTGGTTTCTTCAGTATTATTAGTATTTATATCCTGGATCCGAATGCCACGTATGTACTTGTAGCTCCCTACGTCGACATGTTATTTGTTTCCTAAGATAACCAAGTATAACTGCTGGTGTCTCCATTCATGTAAATTATTTTTGGCAACCACGTGTTGCCGATTTATGCACTTGGTTGCTGAGGCCAATAGCCAAAAACACGTGTCAAAGAATTACTCTTTTTTTGGAGTGTTACATCCAGGAGATACACTCTTTTCGATTCAGAATATTCTAGAGGGAGGCGTCGTAAACTCTTTTTTTCGCACTGAGAATTTCTTCGGGGCCAGATATGCTAAAAGATGACATTTCTTGGATTTCCTGTTTATATTTATTAACATGTGAATGAATGAACATGCTTCAAACTTTTACACTTTCAACTGGTTCAGTATTACATATGCATAAACCCCCTAATTATAGATGATGAAAGCATCGAGTGGATGAAGAAAACTGTAATATATTTCTTGGATCACATTGCTTCTCGTCATTCACATGTTTGTCATGTTACGAAAAGAAAATTATCATTTAATACACTGATGAAACCTTGGTGGGTCGAAACAGCGCTGTCTGGTGTTGGATCCCAAGTCCATATGTGTCTTACCTACATTTCCCAAACTTTTTGAAGAAATACTTTCTCTACAGATCAGACAATACCTGGATTTCAATAGTATCTTACTAGAAGTACAGTCTGGCTTTCGTTTGAAACATCGTACACATACGGCTCTATTGAAAGTCATAAATGATATATGTATTTATGGTGATAAATCTATACCGACGATCCTAGTTCTCCTGGATCAAAGCAAAGCCTTCGATCTTGTCAATTTTCAGCTTCTTCTTGCGAAATTAAAATTCATAGGGTTTCAAGAAAGAGCTTTGGAATTA
>WOGN01005550.1:0-11321 GCA_015342105.1 Leptinotarsa texana
GATCAATTGTATCTTCAAGCATGTTCAGGTAGACCTCACCAGTTAAATTCCCAGGAATAAAAAGTGGCCCTACGATATGACTACCTAATATGCCACACCAGACATTGAATTTTTGAGGGTACTGGGTATGAACCTCTCGGAATAAGTGTGGGTTACTGTCATTCCAGTAACGGCAATTATGCCTATTCACATCTCCACTCAAAAAAATGTACAGCACGTGTTGAATGATAGGTGCGGATCATCAATTAGTAGCTGGCTCACAAAATTGCAGCCTTCTATCAGGATCTTCTTCATTGAGTTCCTATACTAATTTAATTTTGTACGGATGAAATTTATAGGCTTTTAATATCCGTATTATGGACGAACGGGAGACAACTGAGGCTGCAGCAAGCTGACGGGTACTTTGAGTATGATCCAATTCAACATGTCCCGAAACAGCGACTTCCACTGCTTCATTTCTGATCGGTTTCCGTGGCTGGTGTTTCACATTGCAGACAGATCCGGTATCGACAAAATTTTGGTTGTTACTCACCCTCGCTAGGGGATTGAAGGCACAAGTAGAAAAATACATCTGAAATGTGTCCCCCTCAAAAGCAAAATTGACCTGTCCGAGCATTTTTGCGTTAAGTTACAAAAAAAAATGAGAAAAGCAAGGTACATACTTTTCGTTGGACCACTCGATATTTCCAGTTTATGCAGCGTGGATCAAAAGTTCTTTATTGTCTAAAGATTTACAATTTTTATTGACAAGGCTTTATAAAGCAGATATTGAGATATTTAAGGAACATTATTTGTAGTATTATTTCTTGCAACGATCTATCGAAGTTACCAATTACAAATGACAAAAGTAATATTTTTATGGAGGAAATTAGAGTTTTTATTGACCTTTCACCTTCCACAATCTGAAAAAATATGAAAATTGTAATATAGAACTTTATACAGGTATAGGAAGGGAATACTTTTTAGTTCACCCCGATAAGTTACTGCGTGAATTTGGTTTGAGCTCTCCTAGGAGAAGTCGTGACAGATGTTGTCAACGTTGAAAGCGAAATTCAGCATTTACCTGAGATATTGAATTCGATTATTCGAAAGGCTTGCAAGAAACAAATTTCTTGTCCAGGAAGACTGATAATAATGTACAAAAGAAAGAAAAATTAGCAAAAGATTGAAGGAGAAAAATGTTTTCTATCTAAGAATGTGGTATTGAGAACAGTCCCTATAGTAAATTACCAAGGAACCCATTGCCTTAGATGGTATCAGAAGTGAAAAACACACTCAAGAACAGGAGTCTACAGGTATCTAATTCTACAGTTCCTAAAATATAGAGTCCACCAACTATTCATAAGCCTGGTGCGACAAATTATCTCCGTCATAAGTTTGCCTACTTATGAAATTGCTAAAAGGCTAACCATACAGTTTGAATCTCTCTTAATCTCATATTTGAGTTTAATTGTTAATTCACATGATTTCATAGAGTAGGTTGAGGATATAGCGTTGATAGATGGAGAGATTTTAGTATCATTTGATGTATCCTCGTTGCTTCCAAGTGTCCCTATACCAAGAACTATTGAATATTTGAGGGGTCTTCTGAAGGTCAATGGTCTCAGTAGAGAAGTTATCGAAAACTACATAAAATTACCAAAAAACTTCATGTAACCGAGTTGATTCCGATTCAACAACTATTTCTACAGACAGTACGAAGACAAGGCAAAAGGAAGCCCACTTTCCCCCTTCATAGCTAATCTGTTCACGAGCAGATGTGGATCCGATATGCAAACGATGTATTTGGCGATTTTTGATACAAATAAACCAAAGTTAGAAGACTTTGTTTCAACTTTTAACATCAAAATCCCAAATATTAAGTCTTCATATGGAGTTTCCATTCTTGGGTGTACTGATGGCACCACTATTGGCCAGACAAGCCTGTCTCTGTAAGCCACAGATGAACTTCGCCTGAGACGTTTTCTGTAAAGCCTTCGGCCTCCAGGCAATTGCTCCATAAGTGATCATTGGTATGACAATCACCCCATAAATCCAATGGATTTGTTTGGGACCTAAACCCCAGATTGTCTATAGGGATAGTCTGGTTTTGTGTAAAACTTTTTCCAAGTGAGCGTTCCAGGTGAGTTTTTCATCAAGGACAATGCCAAGATATTTCAACTCCGTTCCAAATGGAATGACCTCACCAGTGAGGAAAAGTTTTGCTGGGGTTGATATACACCAACTGTGAACAAACTCCATCGTGCTTTGGAGGATATTACAAGATACCCTTCCCGACGTTGACCTTTCCGAGATGACAAGCTCATCTACATAAGTTTGCAGATATACTTTTCTTTTGTCGAGGGTATCAAGCAGACTATCAATCAGGAGCGACCACAGAAGGGGAGATAGTACTCCAACTTGAGGGCAGCATCTGGCGACCCTGGCGACTCTTCAAAGCCTCGCTTTGAAGAGTCGTAGTTGCAGTTCTGTTGTATAGATTTAGGTAGTGCATTGTCAAATGCTCCTTCAATATCGGGAAATACAGCAATCTCAATCTGTTTCCTGTAAAATCTCTTTCGAAAAATATGGAATCATATATTCGTACTGCATATCGTACTGCTTATTACGCAGCTTATGTAACATCTACTCGGAATGTAGACTATTTCAGTTGTATTAAATAAACCTTTGAACAGTTGAATTTTATAAGAATAGTCAACACATTTTAAATTCAATTATTGAAAAGGTGAATTTATAATTGAAATCTACAGTTTTTTCTCCTCGAAATTGAATTGTCTACAAAGAAATGATAAATATGATTTACATTTTGGCTGAATGTGGCAGAAATTGTTTATTACCCGGCAGAATTATGTGTATTCAAATAAAGTAAACTTTCACGGCCAGAGATGAATCTGTCAAAGCTATTTTCCCGGTTTTTTGGCCGTGGTCTGCAAGTTTGTATGCCAACGTTTCATCTACTACTGTGCTAGACATTATCAAGGGCGATGTGTTAATGGTCGCAGTGCCCGCAGCGCGGAACAGTGCAGCTGTGCCCGATACTCGAGTTGTTGTTCCCGTCGTTTCGACCGCATTACCTACGATGCTCGTATTTGACTCTGGTTTTGTTATTATTAGTGGGCGTGACAGGTAGCCGCATTTCATTGATATTCATTGCCTCTTCTTTTCTATTAATTTTTTTTTCTGTATTTTAGAACTCCTCTTGCCTCTCTATATACTCTTGGATAGTAATTTTGAGTTTCTTCGAGTATCACTGTATCTTCAAATGCAAGAGTATGTTCGGCTACAGCTGATTTGCCGGTTTGTCATAATCGACAATTTTTCTTGTATTCAGAGAGACGGGTACCCACACTTCTCGTGGTTCCAATATATACTGACCCGCAGCTACAAGAAATCCGGTATTCCTTGGGTGTTAATAAAAGTTCTATGGGGTCATTAGCTGACCCTTATACATTGTCCGATAGTTTCCGTTGGTCTAAATATTGGTTTCACGTAGTGTTTTTCTAAGATTCTCCCAATCCATTCTGTAACATTTTTAACATACGGAAGAAAATATTTTCCCTTGACCAGCCTAGCTGGGGTTACTTTGGCGGTCTTTCCTGGGTCGTATGGTCCACTCGAATTCTCCTTCGCTGTACCTATTTCCTCTGAAGGTATTTTTCATGTTACAGGAGGACTCTCAGGTTCACAAATACGTCATGCTCTCTCAACTAACGTTTTAATTACCTTGTTCTTTTGTTGTGGATGGTAGTTTGAGTTCAGATAACTGTCTGTGTATGATGATTTCCTATCCATTCTGTGGCCCAATGTACCATCTTGACGTCTGTTCTCAAGAACGCCAACTTGGCTAACCAAGAAGATTAGAGTCCATTGTGAATTGAATTTTTGGGTCGAGAGAGTTTAGATATAATAGAAATTTGTTTAATGTCTCTTCACCACCGTGCCATACCACGAACGTGTAGCGAAGCCAACAATATAGCTCCATGGCTGCTTGCTCTATAAGGTCTGCTGTTCGATTTTTTTTTAATAAGTTTGCCACCGTCGGACTTAATGGACTGTCCATCGCGGTACCATATTTATGTTCGTAAAAAGCACAATTTCACTGCAAATGAGTTAATGATAAATAATGAGTAAAGAGGGCGGTTATATTTGCTGGGAATACTTCGCTAATTAGCCGTTTCGTGTCCTTGATCGGAACCAACGTTTAAAAAAATCTGTTTTTCCGTTAATCAGTTGTCGCCCTCATACGAACGACAACTCTCAGAAGTGGAGAAACTTGTGCGAGCTAAGGACTAACGAAGTCTTACCTTTTAACGTGCGATTCCTAACACATGTGTATAAGTCAACCACGTCGAAGTTCACTAGTACGTCTTCAGGACATAATTCCATATCTCTACTTTTTTCTATGAAGTGCCCAGAGTCCTGACTGTATTTTCTATAAATAGCTGCAGGCTTATGACCAGAATAGACGATGGCGTTGCCACAAAAAACGGCTCTTTACGAAAGATAATAATCAAATGAATATCATTATCGAAGTAAAAACTGGCCGAGCCAAAATATTGATAATATTAAAAAAAGTACGATTTTTAGTTCAGGCAAATTAGAGAGGCCGCATATATTTAAATTTCTTTTGTCAACAAAACTGAAAATTGAGAACACGTTTGCAACCACGCAAATCACACAGAACCCGAATCACAGAATAGTAAATACTTTTCTGTGCTCAAATTTACCTGTCATTATTCCTGCCAATGGGAAGAGTATATTTTTACCGTAGTCTGCAAATCCCATCCACATAAATAAAAGCCCTGCACATGTTAAACAGGTACCTGTTGTAGCAACAAGTCGTGGCCACGTGCTGTTTGAAATTAACGATCGTATAGACGGATCTGAAACAAAAAAGTCGTTGCTTTTATATCTGGATTAGGTGAGAGTAATTTCATTTAGTAGTCTAGATTATGTTTAATTGCGGATCATATTACTTGAGAGAACATGGACAACAATAATTATAAAGATGAGGGAGTAAACATACTGATGCCACCTCGAAAACTTGCTAATAATTTATGATGTATTAACGGTGAAAAAACTTTGGGTATTCTAGATGCTCAGATAGTATTAAATTCAACCAAACTAACGAATTGTCCACTGCAATAATGATGGAAAGAAAGTTTTTGGCTTTCTACTACTCCATCTGATATAAAAAATGTGGGAATCTTCCAAAGAAAGGAAGGAAGTAATCAATTTTAAAATAGAAACACATGGATGTGTAGATCCTGAAACAAGTACTTTCATATAAACATTGAATTCTTTCGAAATGAATACTTTTATATGAACATTGAATTATACAGAAGAGACTATTCTCTACTCAGTTTGTATTCCAAACATTCGTTATTACTTCCTTCCTTTTGGGAGATTCCTACATTTTTGGATGTAGATGGAGTAGTAGAAAGCCAAACACTTTCTTTCCCAAAAATTAGTGACTCCTTAAAATATAACCATTTCTATTTAAATATATTATAGCATTCCCTATTGAATAATCTGAGGTAAATCTTAAATATTAAGGACAATATTTGATCAATGTCCACAATCAACCAATGCTCACGATCAACATTGATAGTTGTCCTATTTGTTGAAGAAAATGAAGTTAGAATAGTTTTAATTAACATCTCTATCTCTTAATTGTGATGGCAACAGTGAACTATGTAGTGAAGCGTTCTGAAGGTGGTTTTACCTCCACAGGTTTTACCTGTGGTCAAAAAAATGAGAGGTCACACCATCTGATGCTATTCGTCCAATACTCTCCTATGCAAAAAATATGATGAGGAATCAACAAGCACATGTATATTAAACATAAAATAACTGAGCTGTCATTTATAATAATCATCGTTCATAGTTATGTTCGGTATAGAAAGATTTTTTGAGAAATCCATTGCTATTGTAACTTTTGTTGCATCTTGCCTTGCTCTCAAACAAGCTTTTCTTTTATTATCATAAAAAAACCTCAGCTTTTTTTTTGTGAGTTAAGTTTTTGATTTCTAATTTCTGAAGTTCAGGCGAAATCTGAGATTTTTTATAATCATCAGGATGAAAATCAATTTTAATTTCAAATTGCCTTTTTTCTGTTTAGAATTCGTTACAAATAAAAAATGTATCCATCCTGAAATACCCAAATATGTTGAAGTTTTTATCAAAAAAGTTTCGATATTAAGTATTAAAAATTAAAACTTTAAATTGTAAGGGATATTGCTAAGTTTGTAAACGAGATAATTAACTGCATGGTTAGTAGTTTGAATTTTAAAATTTTTGTTCAGATCAATTATATTTGTATCTACAAAACCAAATAGCTGCATAACTGATTAATTAATCACAACTTACCTATGACCCAGAACGCACATAGCAAGCAAGCAGTTCAGTTAAAATAAACCATTTGATTATTTAGCATTGGATTATTCTTCTTCATAATCGGATAATACCGATTGTTTGAATTTTCTCACCTTACCCTAATAATTGATTAAACAGTCGTTTTTAACTAATTATTTTGTGATTTTTTTCTTGATTTTGTACAAAATATTTATTAATGAATTGATTAAGCTTGTAAACACTACATTTTCTAACTATTTCAATATATTGCTGCTCTCTTTTTGACACTGATCACTTAAATATAAAGAGTTTTGTTCATGAATCATGTTCTTTTATACAACTACAATGAACTGGACGTGGGTCAACTCGACTTATCAAAACTTGAGTTAACTCGAGTTGGATTCTTCCCACTCAAGTATGAGCTGGTTTGTTGAAATGTTAACCGAGCTGAGATAATAAAGCTATAGGTACATCTAAGGAAATCAATTGCGAATATTAATTTCAGAAGAAAGTGTTGCGTAATTACAATTATATTTGAATTAAATAAATTTCAACTCCAGTAGAGTTCATCCCCAGTTGACATACTACAGTTGACTACAGTCAACAATACATGTTGTTGAATTAATATGATTCATGAACAAGAAGTGTTTCCTTATACTAAAAAATATCTATAGTTATGGCAAGTTTTTTATATTTAAATAATACAGTGTGGAGCCTTGCATCAGTTTCCAGAAACATCATTTATTCTCTTCTAAATCCTGTGTTTACCTTTGTTTTTCTAGTTTTTCCATCTGAGAATTGAATTTTCAGTTTTGTTGGATATAATATGAATCTCTATACAGCTACCGGACTGAGTCATGGCCGGTGGGAGAAATCGTATCTGCATAAAATTTGGGTCGGTATATGACATAGGAATTATTAGGAAAAAAAGAATGGAAACTGTTTGCAATTTTACGTAGTACAGATGGAAGGGTAAACAATAAATGGATATTGAAATGCAATTTGGGTTCTTGTAGATATATAAGAGTCAAGATCACCATCCATGACTCATTCCGGCAGCTGTACATTTCGTTAATAGGTAATATTCCAACTGAATTGCCCTTGGCATTGATAGGCATGAAAAATGTTTGAGAATTAAATTTTTTGAATGATACTGTCATTTGAGAAAATGTATAAATTATTTTCCTAAGCTTTAACTGATCATTTATTTAAACATATTTTTTAATGTTCCCCTGAATTAAATATGGGATAAACTATGGACCGTTTGATAAATATTTTCAATTTTTCAATAGGTACTTTGTTATAGTATTAATATAAATGAAAAGACTGATGTCTTTGATGAGAATATACTTTCCCAAAAATTAGTCACTCCTAAAAATAAAACCCTATCAAATTAAACTTTATATCGTTGTTGTAGTTTCCCTTATTACCATAGTGGCTTCAAAAGGGCAATAGTCAATATTATTGGTTGTACTATAACTATTTTGTGGATAACTTTGTACTATACTATATAACTTGTACTATAACTATGTCGATAATTTCCTGCACAATAAAAGTTCCGCAGTTCAAACAGGAAATTTCGTATTGTGCATACAGTCAGTGACATAATATATAATCTGGTTTAATTTGCCTTCACATTGACAATATTACTGGTTACCAATGGTAACTTACCATGGATATATTATATCCATTATATTGGATTATAATCAGTTAAAATTAATTATAATTCTAAAAGTGATATTTCTTTTTTATGTTTTATTATTATATAATGTTGGAAATGCACTCAATTTATTATTTTATAAATGACAAGAGCGTAGAACATAAACCACAGAAAAGTATGAATATTACTGGAGTTTCTTCCCAACACCAAATCGTTATTTTTACATCTCGTCACATGTTTCGATCACCAAGTGTTCATCTTCAAGAGGAAGATAAAACAGTTTTATCTTCCTCTTGATCGAAACACGTGTCGAGGTGTAAAAATAACGATTTGGTGTTGGGAAAAAACTCCAGTAATATTCATTACTACACCAAAGGTTTCAAACAGTACATCATAAGTACAGAAAAGAATGTTTCAAGAAATTTTAATTCATAACTTCAACTTTGATTATACTTAATTATGTATTATCCTGCTAAAGTTAACCTATATTATCGATGTTATACAAGATAACTCTAAACTATATCCATCAAACATAATCCAAACAAAGATAGATGTGTGATCAAAGCATGATCACGTTAAGGTGTCGAAGTGGTCAGTTATGTTTTAACACCTGTGGTGTGTACATATACGGTATTCTAAAGTTAAAATATTTTAAAACGTCAAGTTCTGATGCGGGTGAAGAAACTGTTAATTCGTGTCCCTACACTCGGCCTAAAAAATTTTCCTATACCCAGCCGCATATTAAAAAATCGGTTGTTCCTTAGTGCAACTCTGTACAAGCAGCCTTGTCTGGGAAATCACATACTCTGCATGATGATGTTTTAGAGCATTCTGTCTCTTAGAAGGACATAGTGTGAAATGATCCCTAATACTCCGTTAACCAGCGACAACTGGTTATCGGAAAAACGGAAATAGATGTTCTTGTGAAGTTCAAAATATTTCATTGAACAAGTTAGGCTGAAATAAATGTTCCTAGTTCCACTTACACTTCTATTGTCCTACAGGTCACCCAACAAGCAAAAGTTATCTTTATGTTGTACTTTTGACAGTTCATTATTTAGAATATTACAATCTGTTAAAATCTGTTTTTTCATAAACTATTTGTTGCCCCCTGCCAATAAAATCCCTAAAAAGTAGAAACTTGTGCGAGCTAAATTTCGACGAGGTATTACCTTTTTACGTGCGATTCCTAGCACGGGAGAAATGAATCAATATTTCCTACTTAAGTTATAACAAAGTTTTAATGAAGTTATAATAGAAAATATGGTAGATTGTCACATTTTTAATAATAGAAAACATGGTAGATTGTCACATTTTTAAGAATATATGGTTAACACGTCCTGGAAAAAGTTATATGCTCATTCAGGTTCTTTTCAGGCCTACTGAATGGTTTATTTCTTATCTTATTTGTGCTTTTAATTATTCCTATTTAGCAATTCATTTGGAACTTTGACACTTCATAGTGTGTGGGAAAAGTATTTTCTCCAGAGGTTTCAATTCTACTATGCCAATATCACTAGCTAGATATTTTCTTGAAATATTTTCAGTCTTCTATCAAAAAAACTGTTGAATCCGGATTCATTCATAAAGTGATATGTGCAAATTTCAGTACACTTTTAGAAAATTGTGAAGGTGTTGTTCACCGAGAAAAAACTATGTTAATGAACTTGAAAATATTTTGTAAAATACAGTAGAAATATTCCGATTTCACATATATATTCACTTTCAAAAATAATTCTCCGTTATCTTCTACATATTTGCTGAATTGAGTGAGTATAAATTCTTTTAAACTATATTCACATTGTATGCATATTCTGCTAGAGTGGCTATTCATAACGATTGTCCAAATTATTCATCTGCATCTGCGTTGTTGCATTAATGCAGCATGTGTTGAAGTATTGAATAACCCCTGCCATGGGATTTTGCCACATACATCAGCACTTATCTATAATTTCTTCGAATAAACACAATGAACATATTACAATTAAGCATATTCAGAACCCTTTTGAATTTTATCTGAAATAATCTTCAAGACCCTGAATTTCACAGTTAAATGTGTATATTTCATTAACATCAAAGTGGCGAAGTCAATTTCTAAATAAATGTTATTTGTGATTGGTAGTTTGTGAAAAAACATAGTTGAAACCTTATTATAGAGAAATCAAAGTAATCCTTGATTTGTTGAAGTGAAAGTGATAAAGAAAGGAAAAACCAAATTTGAGAAGCATGATACATAAAATGTAGAACCCAAAGACCAGTTCTTAAGGAAAACAAATTACTATTAGCTGAAATTGAAATATGTTTTCTGTTTTCCGTTAACCAGCTGTCGTCCCCCTACGAACAACTCTCAAAAGTTAAAACTTGTACGAGCTAAGTTAATACGAGGTTTTACATTTTAACGTGTGATTCCTGACACGGAAAAGTAGTTAGTATTGCTAATAATAGTCTTCTAGTGATAGTGATAGGATTTTGACAGGTTTTTGTAAAACATAGTCCGCCTTCAATTTAAATAAAGGATTCTCAAGTTTTTAATTTATAGGTTGGCTGGCTGTATCTCAATATAATGAAGACCCTATTATTATTGTTAGTCTGCGGGACCAAGGGCATTGTTTGTTATTGAGACTTCAATTTTCTTAGAAAATTATGTTTACTGTTTGGATAGAGCCTTTACTTGGAAAATTTTTAATTAACTACTTGGATGAAACTTTCTCTCGAAAACTTATCAGTTTACTATGAGATTGATACAGATCAATAAGTATTTGATCTTGGTTCATCAGAAACTTTTAAATTCACTTAGATTTGAATATAGCATTTGAACTGCTTGGTTGGTTATTTTAACCATTATCTAGTACTTCAAAAATTCCATCCAGAATTTCATGAAGTTCTTCCTCGAACTCTGGCTGGATACATTTATGCTGGATACATTGAAAAGATAAAAAACAATGTTACAATTTATTTACTTCTACAATTGATGATCTCATGACGCTCTCATTATTTTATGACAGTTTAGATTTTATCAAATTGTTATTCTTGTTATTCCAGATCTCTGGAACTGCCTAGGACATATTTTAAAAGGCTTTTCCTACTTTCCTATGAAATACTTTCAGACAAAAAATAATTGAAATATAAACTCAGCATCACATATCAATTTACATTGTAGAATAGGAAAATGCACTGGTGCATCAACTACTACCCTTCGGGGTATTCATCAAATAAGTGCTGTGACACATTTCCTCTAATTTATGTTCTGTTAAATATCTGTTAAAATCTGTTTTTCCGAAAATCAGCTGTCGCCCCCCCCCCCCCC
>WOGN01005551.1:0-13111 GCA_015342105.1 Leptinotarsa texana
GCGTTCAGCTTTCTTTCAAAGAATTCTACGGGTTTGTCTTTTTTATCTGGATGTTTGCTATTTAAATGTCGAAGTAACTTTGATGGCTTCATGCTTTCGTTTGACAATACTTCTCCACAAATAACACATTGTGGTTTATTGGAAATAATGGTAAAACCATATTTAAGATATTCATCACTGTAAAGTCTGTTTTTCTTTTTATTACTGCCACTTTCAGACGTAGATGGTTCTGCACTTCTTTTTAAAAACTTATCCATAATTTGTAATTTATCGTAGACGTAAATACGTAAACTGGAATACGTAAGTCGCAAAATATTTACTCATTACTTAATACCGCTGCATTCGCCACAACGTGCTGTTTCGAACTGAGGTCTCATTGCACATCGCCGCTTATATAAAGCCAAAACGAGGCTACGAGAACGTTCCAGAGTGCCATCTAGTAGCGAAGTAAGGAGTAGAGCCTTCGCGAATATCATGGAAAAGTATTGCGATGTAGACACAAAGATGTCGCGGTGTACAATGTGCAGTCGACTTTTTATTATTTATTTTTATTGTAAATACTAGTCTGGCAGAAGTACTACTAGTGTACTAGTGGGACAGATCGCAATTATTAAAATAATTGTTGAATTTTTTAAATGTATTTAATTTGAATTTAAACAGTAAAGTAAAATAAAATTTGAGAAACCGTCAGTTGTAAATTAGGCACGCTATTTTTGTCGCTATTTTGGTTTGGGTGATGAGTAGGGGGTCGTGAACAATTTTTTTAACAAAAAGGGGTCGCACTTTAGATAAGTTTGGGAAACACTGGTATATATGAAGAGATGAAGACGAGAAAATACTATTGATCATGTCTTTTTGGTTATGTAGCATATCCTTATAGTCAGTTCAAATTGCTACGGCCATCCAAAGAGATCTAAAAGCAGTTTTATGAAAGTTTTCAGATGCTCTTTCCAACTATATATTTTGTTCAGTGGCAGCAGACCTCTTTCCAACTGTATTTTTTGTTCGGTGGTAGCGGACCTCCATATGGAAATTTCATAGTATGAGAAAAAGTTTTTATTTTTTCCAAGTCTGCTACGGCCATCCAAAGGGATCTCAAGGCAGTTTCATGATGTTTTCATATGTTCATTCTCACGGTATTTTTTGTTCAGTGGCAGCGGACCTCTATATGGAAATTTCATAGTACAAGAAAAAGTTAAAATTTTTTCCCAAGTCTCCTTCTGCCATCCAAAGAAATCGGAAGGCAATTTCATGAATACTTTCTCATGCCAATATATTTTTGTTCAGTGTCAATGGACTCAATCCTCTATGAGAATTTCATATTCAAGAATTTCTGACAATTCAGATGGATTGCTACTTGTGCCTTCAAAATTTTTTTCTGTTAACTTTGGCCAAACAAATTGTTTAAGTCATGTATTTGTGAACTTTGGTATGTCTTTGGTCGTACATTCAATCAACTTTTTTAACACAACAATTATTTTTGGTACTAATTGCCCAGCCACACTTTTGTTACTGACCGATCATTATTCTGCAAGAAAACAAATTGATTTTAACCCATATACTCGTATACTTATAACCATTTTTAAGAAACTCTAGAATTTCTGACAATCAAAATATTTCGGGTTGATTACTATTAGTCTCCCGTAGAATTAATTTTTCCTGCCTCTAAGGGTGAAACAAATTAGTAGGGTATATATCTATATCATCTTAGACATGTACCAATATTTGTGAAATTTTGGCACTCGAAATATATTGAGTAAATTGTGAATAATTAGATTATCGAATTACATTTCTACCGACTCCAATTACCTTAAGACATGTTGATCATAAGAAGTTAAGGAAGAAAAACAATCTGACAACACTGCCTGTGTTTGCTCCTCTATCCCATGTTAGAGTTTCCCTACGTCAGAAAGTGTGGCTAGAAATCTGTGGCTAACTTCAAGTTAATTTACAATGGGGCTTGCATAAGTTAAATTCTTAACACTCCTTTATAAATAGTTTCGTCCTGTAAGAACATTTTCAAACTTATACTTCATAAGTTTCAAACTTATTTATACATTATAAGTTTGTAAATGTCATTAGAGGATGAAACTGCAGTTACGTTAGTTACAAATAAAAGTGATAAAAAACAGAATGTTTCTATTTTCATTTTTCACAGTGATTTCCTACATCCATCAATTTATTGTAAAAATCCTGTATATTTGTACTGAGTGAAAAGTGTATCAGCAGATTTTTTTAAAACGTATTTCAGGATCCAAAAGACACACCTCCACCAACCAGAGTCGAAACTAGAGAAGAAAGACTAGAGAGGAGGCGTCGAGAAAGAGCTGAACAAGTAGCTTATAAGTTAGAACAAGAAATCGCTATATGGGACCCTGCCTCAGCAGCAAATATTACAGTCGACCCATTTAAAACTTTGTTTATTGCCAGAATTGTGAGTATTATATTCTCATTTATTGTAACATTTGTGCTGAAAATGTTTTTTTTTACAGAATTATGATTCCTCAGAGTCGAAGCTACGAAGAGAATTTGAAGTTTATGGACCGATTAAAAAGGTAAGGGTTGATGCAATCTTGTTATACATGGTTTCACGTTAAAAAACAGATATTACCTTCTTACTTGTGCATTGATAGAACTACTAACATTTTTGAACATTTTTTTTACATTAAAATGCTGCAAATTTATAGTGTTTGGTTATTTGGCTTCTATACCGTATTCTAAAAACACTTCAATGTGAGATTTCCACTTGATTACAAAACAACGTCACTTGTTTCGCTATATAATAGCATCTTTAGGCATCACAATTGTGATGCTTTCTATACTTTTTTAACCATACAAGTATTTTATTTAGAAAATATTCAAGAGTTATATCCCTTGAACCAATTTTAGTTTGTTAAAATGTACAGATCAATTATTTTTGAAATTTTGAAGCAAATAGTTGAGGTATTTTTACTTGAATTATTTCCATGAAAGAGTTTGCTCAACATTTTTTAAAATATGGTGATTGTACTGATATAAATAGATTCAGCTTAGTGTATGAGAAGAATAAATTTGGATTTTTTCTTGAAAAAGGAAACCATAATATGAAGTCACAAAATTTTGGTTCATAATCGAAATTTTAGAATTTGATCTCTGAACAGTATCTATAGTAAACCAATAACTTGAAAATCATCTATATTTCTGTTATGATTACTCGAACCCTGTTGTAATTGGCTGTAGCTGTTTTTTTATCCAAGTTTTTTATTTTAGTTTGAAATTTTATACTTAGTTGAAAGCCCATTTGAGAAATTTTAATTTTGTTTGTGAATGCATTTTCAATTAGCACATTAGATGTGTTATCTATTGTGTCATGGATAAATAAATGCAAGATAATTTTTATGAACATCCAATGAAATTGATTTCTTGTTGATCTTTTTCTATTTCACCTCATGAACATTTTTCCATCTTTAGGATAGTTAGTTTGAAACGTTTGTGTATTATACTTAGGTTTTTTTTTCAGATCGTGCTGATTCACAACAGTGTCAACGGGAAACCAAGAGGGTATGCTTTTATAGAATATGAACACGAAAGAGACATGCATTGTGAGTATTTCCACTGTTGGTTTGTTTTTCAATTATACCACTTTCAGACAGTCAATGTGTTATGAATAGATTTGTCATTTAGAATTTTTTGGCAATTCACATTCTGTGTATGGTTAGTGTTTGATGTTTTTATTACATTTTTTTCATATTTTAGAATTCCTCGAATTCATAAACCAATAGAATATCGTAAAAATGAACATGTCTGACTTAAAAAACCCCTGAAATTCGTTTAAAAAATTTTTTTCTCAATGAATATGTATAACCCCCTGTGATAATCCACACTTTACCAATATTTCTCATAGGATCCTACATTTTTTTGATTTACATGTTTTTCCGTGGTCTTCTTTGTTTACAATCTCCAAACATCAGTTGATATGTCAAGAAGATTACTTTGACCCCACGTCACAGAAGATGACTGACGCAGTTGCAGTTGAAACTTTTTAAGATTGTAACCAATCAAGACCACTGCAAAACACGGAAACCAACCAAAGCATTGCCTTCAAAGTATTTATTGGATGCAAAGTGATAACTTTAGTGAAGATAATTAAAGTTTGGCACTGAAACTACTCTACTGATCTTAATATCTTAACATTTTGGAGATCAAAAGTTGCCTCACTTCAGAATGGAAAAAAATCAAATGTACTTGGTTTTTTCTTCAATACATTTCATTTTTTAACTTTCTCAACAGATGTTGAAGAGGTTGTGACAGCGAGGACAACAGTTATATCTCGAAGTCTCCGCAACGACTATTGATTCTTGTGTGGATGGATGTTACCATTTTTGTTCACTGTTTAAAGTTGAGTCAATAGGTTTATAAAAAACTGTTTTCCTCCTCAAAAAAGGATTGTGGAAAATTTCAGCTTCCTATTTCAGCCTCTTACACTGTCTAATTAAAGTCATCAAGTTGATTTGGTGAATTCCCACATTTGATATTGTGGGTTTTTAATGGCTTGAGGTGTTGAATATTGTTAAATAGTGGGTTGAACAGAAAATTTCTGTATAAGTGTTTTTCTTTTGTCTCCTTAATATTATCGATAATATCTGAAACAAAATTTCCATCTGACTTTTGTCAACATATTGAAGTATTTATCATAAAGATCTTGGTGAAAGTTCTATAACTATTCTTATCATTTGTAAGTATCAATCACTGAATCATACACATTGTGGAAGATGTAAAATTTTTTATTTCACTTTACAAAGTGGTATATTGAATTGAATTACTAGTTTTATGTAGCCAGCAATTCCTCAACTTGCACACTCTAAAATTTTCAAACTAAAATTAATTTTTTCTATTTTTTTACACAGTCGAGCTGCAGGCAACTAAGTTGTGCCGATTTGTCCCAAACTTCCGCCTTTTGCTGGCTATATAGGTTTGTATGTGTGGTAAGAACCCTGCATACAAATAAATTAAAATTGTTTGGCGGGGTTGAAATTATAATTACAAACTATAGCTCGTTTTTTTTTCAAAATTTCAATCATAGTCGGTTCTTTAGGCAGTTCAAATTTAGTATCTGATTTGATCAGTTTTAGTTTTTAATTTAATTTTAATTGGGTTAGCGCTCCGTAAGTAGTTGCGCACCAGGTAAATCTAATGATAAAATGGATCCATACACCAGTTCGTGACGAATATCTATTCAATTCACAACTTTTTCGTTAAGATGTTGTTTTCTCTTACGTAAGTAACTGGGTAGGTATATTTGATTTATACCTATATTTTCAAACCGCAACGTGAGCAGTACAATTGTACTGTACTTTTCAAAACCTTCCCTAATTCATCTTTAATAATTTTTCCAGCTCGTACATTCTTTTCACTCATGGAAAGTACAGTGAATTGTCGTTATTATTTTTTTTCCTAGGTAAGAATTCAATATGTGTAAATAAACTTTCCACGTTGTCTGCCCTACATTTGAAGTTTGTGTTAAATAAGTGACTATCAAGTACAAGGTTTCAAACTTCTTGGAAAGTTATCGATAAATATTGTTGATACACTGTCATGTGTAAATATATTACAGCTGCTTACAAACATGCTGATGGCAAGAAAATAGATGGCAGGCGTGTTTTAGTAGACGTGGAACGGGCAAGAACAGTGAAAGGATGGCTTCCACGAAGATTAGGTGAGTTGTTTATGTGAAAAACTTTTATTTTTATAAATTCATTCATATTATTCATAAGTGAAAAGTGAAAGTCATGTTCTGTTTCTTCAAACAGTCATTACCCAAAGACGATTGTGGATACTAACAATCGAAACGTCGTGAAGTTACTTGGCTTGGAATCTCTTTACTTTTTATTTTTTTCATTTGTTCTATTTTTACTTGTATATTATTTCACTATCATTTCATTTCAGGTCTTTTTGCTCAATATAATTGTTATTTTTAGCTATTCATTTTTAATTCTTCTTTAGTTCTTTCAGAGATTTCAAATAATTTTATATAATATCAGACAATGGTAGTCCGAACTAATGAAATTCACTCAATTCTATCTGAAATGACTGGTTGACATTTGTTATCATAAAACATCTTATCTTAGTTTTTACATATGAACGGTGATGCTTTTTTCGAGAACAGAATTTATAATTTTAATTTTAAATTGAAAAAAATTTCTCATGACTATTTGAGAATGGCTAGTATTTGAGAAGGAGTAAGTCAGTGAGAATATTTACTGAACTTTTTTTGAAGATGTCTGTGATGATGAATGATAACCAACAATTTCACCTAATGTTGATAATTTTGCAAGAAATACCTAAAAGTTAATCATTTTAAAAAAATATGGCAAATAATAACTAAAAAATCTCTCTGATGCTGGATTTAAGAAACTGAAGATACCTAAAAATCAATTAAAACTATATAAAACACTAACTATAACTATAGGGCAAGCTAGTTGTCCACTATAATCACTCAATCACTGAAGCTGTCTAGGGTAAAGGTTGACTTTCCATTAATTGATATCAAAACGTTTCAATGACATTTAAATTTCATTCTTTTCGATTAAAAAAAATCTATTGAGATATATTTTCATAATTTGTAGGATGAAACGTTAAATGGAATTGGTCCCAGAAGGACCAAATTTCTACATTGCATAATTTTCAAGAAAAAAGTTTCCCTGCTAAGGTGCTAATAATTTGACTAGGAAACTTTCAAAGACTCTAAATTAGTATTCTTTTCAAATCTCATTCATGAAATTGATCTTCATTTGTCTTTGATGATTTTTGATTCCTTTCCTATTGGTTTAGTAAAAAATTATTTCTTGAGATTCAAATTGTTTGATAAACCTGAGCTGTTCTCATGCTGACTGAATAATTAGTTTGTATGAATGTAAACTCAGGAAGAGAAAATTATCTTTGATTTTTTTTCCTGAATTCCCTAATCATGGAAAAAATATTATTAGAGATAACATTTTTTGTATTTGTAAATAGCAATGGAATGAGACCTAGAAGTATGTCTGAGAAATCTACAAGTTTGAGTAACAAAGAGTAAATTTTTTTCATCTAGCAATGTTCAATATTCTTGTACCTTGTTTTCCCAATGGAATATTTTCTATGGTTAAATGAACTATTTCAAAATTCAATTGTAATTATATTTACACAAGATATATTATATTATTACTCTTTTTTAGCAAATAATGCTCTTCATAGTACAAAAACAAAAAAATATATAAAAATAGAGACAAATCACATTTTAAAAACAAGAAACTGGAAAACAAAACGAATTACTGATGACTATTATTTGAAATATATTCTCTACATTTTCTTTTGAATTAATATAATGAATCACAGCTTTTTATATGACTTGGCAAATTATTAAATGCAAACAGACCAGAACTATACTACGAGTCACAACCTATATGTTCTCTGTTGATATAAAAATTTTCTATACTATTTCTAGTGCAGTGTGTATGAATATTACTTGTGTAGGTTAACTGATCAGTCAGATAATTTGGCAACATATTGTGTTTAATTTAAAATTATTAGCATATTCAGTGTTATCTTTTGTTTAGCAGATATAAGAGACAGTGTTTCCAACATGTATTCCACATATGTGTGTTTATTACAACTTAATATTGTCCTCATGGATCTGTTTTGAAGCTCCTGTAGCCTGCTTAGATTTTCATTGCTCACAAAATAGAGTAATGTACTGCAATAGTCAAAGTGGGGTGCTATTATTAATTTAATAATTGTTAATTTTGCATATTCACTTATTTTATTTTTCAATTCATATAAAAGATGAATTTTCGTGGCTATTTTCTTCTGAATATAACTACAGTGTACATTAAGGTTTAATTCTTGATCTAATACCACTCCCAGATATTTAAAAGTTGTTACCCTTTCAATTAAGACATTATCAATATAAAGATTCAATAACAGCTGTTCATCGTGCACTTGACTTAAACGATATTTGCTACCTATTAACATGCATTTTGTTTCATTAACATTCAATTTGAGGCCGCTGTCACATAACCACTCGTTTATATTTGATAGTTCCTCATTCAAACATTCTGAGATTTCATTTGTTGTCCCAGATCAGTACAACATAGTGTCGACGGAAAACAGATTTATCTTACACCTTTTAACTTGTATCACAATATCATTTATGTACAGCAAGAATAGTAGTAGACCCAACACTGACCCTTGAGGGACTCCCGAAATTACATTTAAAGTACTGGATGTCACTTGATTATATTTAACTAGCTGCTTCCGATATGTGAGGTAATTTGGACCGCGTTATGCATGACTCGACCAAGCGACAAAACGCTTTTTTCCAGGAGTGTAAAATAACTTTACTGGTCCACCAAAAATCAGTTCGTCAGTGTTTAGATCTGCATTTTTTTGTGTTAACAGAAACAAATGCTACATATTCATGGCCACAATTATTTTTTTAAAAGCACCTATAGCCGAGCGCTGAAAAAATATAATGGCGCTTAGTCAAGTTATGCTTTAAGGGATAATCTCCTTTTTACTTCTACCCAAATGACCATATGACAGAAATGTTATTTGGTCGTGTTATGCAAAATTTCGAAATACATGAAAAATAACGGTTTAGGTTTTGGAAATTTACCTCGTATTCACCCACTAAAAATAAAAAATATAGCCGGTTTACAAATTATATTTGAAAACAACTTTGGTCATTTACTACAAATAAAGAGAAAATAAATTTTTCTATGCATCATCCTCTAGATCAAAATCAGGGTTACCATTGTACCCGTCAATGTCTTCCTCAATACTGGGGTCACCCACCAAGTTCTTGTAGAACTTCTTGGCATCTTTTGGTATGAAGCTCGGTAAGAATTTTAAATCTTCAATTTTTTTTTCTGCAATAGGTTTTCCATTGGGCCAGAGACTTTCAAGAAGTTTATTGTATTCCAGGTTGGAATTATTTGAAGGCCTACCTCGTTTTTTTTCGATGTTTATTTCTCGGGCAGCAGTTTCAAAATGAGTTTTAATAAAAATGCTAAAAGGCTTTTCCTTCAGAACCTCAATCTCTCTAAATTTCAGCCAGTTCACCTTATTATTTTCTACGTCAACTTTTCTGTTCACTATAGATTTTTCTATGGCAGTAGTACCATAAAAGTTTTCACTTTTCATTTTGTGAACAATAAGGGGATTCTTTCGTCTGCAAGATCTCATAACATTTATATAGTCTTCCGGAGAGTACATTCGTTGTTGCAGCTTTAAGGCACATTCTATGTCGCCAAAATCAGTGTCGTTAGGGAGGAAGCTATGCCCAGATATCAGAAAGCGGAGAGTAATTTTTTGAATAGTTAGATGAACCTCTAGTATCGCTTTCAACATCAAAACTATTTTGATGTTTCGGTTTTGACCCCCACAGCTGTCAGACCAAAGTATCAGATGTTTACATGATATCATGGTATCGTCTTCCATTATATGTTTATACAGGCAAGATCCGACTTCCTGTGCACCACGACCAGCTTCACCTTCTAACCATAAGTAACAATGACCTTTGTTTTTTTTTTGCTGTATGAATTCCTGCATTGTACAGCCACAGTTGACGCTTATAGAAGACCACATTGGTAGGTATACGTGGAAGAGGAAGAGTCTTTTCCAAATCAAAACAAAGAACTTCCAAATCTTTGTTATCTACTGCGTTTTTCCTGTCGTCTTTCAGTAAATTTCTTGCATCCTCTGCTGATTTTAAATGTGTTGCCTTCTGTTCCGCATACATATTTTGTTCCTCAAGTGTTCCAGAACATTTCAGTATCTCTAATTTATCACATGTGTTGCACGTATCTTTTTTCAATGACTTCCTTCTCAAGTTGAAATGAGTAAGGAAAATTTGCTTATATTTTGAGAATGATACGGGCATTCTCGATTCTGTTTTGTATATCTGATACATAACAGGCAAGGTGGTGTCAGTACGCAAATAATAGGCATTTGTTTGTTCTCGAGCATAATGGGATTTATATTTCGGAAACAAAGCAATATGATTTAACACTTCTTTTTCACGTTCATCTGAAATCTTGTTTTTTCCTCCTCCGATTCCCCTACAGTCTTTTATTCCTTCTGGTCTCTTTCTAGATTTTAGTGCCAAGTCGACTTTGCCACTAGATATCCGAAAAGTTTGCAAAAAAATTGTTTGCATACTATAATATCATTCACTTTGTAATGTCTAGAGAACGTTCTTTTTTGCGAATTGTTATTTCTTTTCCTCTTAATAGGCACTTCATGTACCATTGCGCAAATTAAAGCTCTTTGGGCATCATGCGAACTTACTGTGTAAAACTTATCAAATTCTTCTTTTACTTTTTGTTCTCCAATTTTCGAAAAACATTGGCATTTGCACAAAAACTGGCGAAATTCTCTTGGTAATTTCATTTTTCCTTTTTGAGTGAAGTACTTTTTATTCTGGACACAATTTAGCTTTCTCATATTTCTATTTTGAGATGGAAATTTTCTCTTCCTTACTTTGTTCGGGCGACCTTTATGATTATTTTCTTCCAAAACTGCATCCTCATCCTCAACTTCAACAGATATTGTTGCTTCAGGTTCCAGTTCAAAACTGTTAGGTTCTACTGAGACGATATTCTTTTTCAATTCATTCAGCTCCGTATCAGTGTTTGCATTTTCATCATTTTCTAGAGTCACTGGTGTCAAGTCTGTATATACCTTTTCCTGTAAAGAAACTCAACTTTAAAAAGCATATTAATATATTGTGTGTACCATTATTTAGTTTGGTGAATTGGAATGTTATAGATTTATGGTTTTCACTTTTTTTGAAATGTATTAAAAATTCTAAACTCAAAAGTTTTAAATACTCAAAAGTAAATATGGATTTTAGGAAATCATTTGATTCCGCAACCTACATACATGATAAAAAATGGGACCACTGTATAGCAAGAAATATTTTCTGGAGATCTCAATTATGTTGAAAGTTTTTACTTACCGAAATTGGTTCGCCACCAGAAATCAAATAATTATCATCTTCCAAAAGACCTGGAACAGTCACTAATATTTTTTGACTATTAACTGCCGTTTCCTGAATAACATGTTCTTGTTCCTAAAGTTTTAAAGAAAATTATTGTCATGCTTTATATCTACTATAATACAAGGAATCCGTACCTCAAATATCAATTCACGAGCACGTTGCAATATTAAAGAAGTTCTTTTCATCATTTTAAAGCTGTTTTATTTTTGTCGAAACAGCGGTTACTCTGCACTTAACCACACTATATTAACAAGTTCAATAATGGTGATCTATTCAAATCCAGTTGGTCATTCATTAGAATGCTTGAATTTTATGGTTCATTAATTTCCATTGCTTCCAAATGATTCAGTTTCAAACCTTTATTTCCTATACGTAAAATTTCGAACTCTTCGTTAAAGATATAATTTTCTTCTGAAAGATGATTTGAATATGTTGAACTTGTTTTCTTATTTACATGGCTCATATCATGTTCTGTATAAATGTTCTGCCAGTTTGACCTCAGAAGACATTCCACACTTGAATTTATATACCTCTGATTTCTCTAATTTGGATGTTTTATCTTTATTATTTTCAACTAACTTTCCCAACGTATTATTTGTTCTATATACAATTTTAATATCTCGTTTCCTCAAAAAAGAAGCCACTTTTTCCGTTGTTTGTCTAAAAAATGCTAACAACAACAAAAAAAGTGGCTTCATTTTTGAGACATTACAATTGTATATAGAACACCAAACCGTTATTTTAACATCTCGACACGTGTTTCGATCACCAAGTGTTCATCTTCAAGAGGAAGATCAAACCATTCATAGATAATTTCGGTAACATTTGTTATTCTAGGTACCTATTGCAAGTACCTGACTATTTCATTGTATATTCAAGGACTTGTTTTGACAAAATGTATCAGTTCACTTGGAAATAGTTTCACAAATCGAAAACGGTTGTAACAAATGAAAGTAGAAATCAGAAAAAATATTTTTTCCTTATCTTATATTCAACATTTGTCCAACATTTTCTGTCTTCTGTCCGTCAGATTCTTTCAGAATCGGATTTCATATTCCTAAGAATTAACAAAACCGCAACACGTGTTTTGCTATACAATAGCTTTCTCAAATGTGTTTATACTCTTGAGGAAACTATTTTATAGTAAAGCACGTGTTGAGGTTTTGTTAACTGTTCAGTGTCAATTTCACAATGAAGTATTATTTGATTACGTTATGGATTTTCATCACGTATCGGCCAGTTCCATCACATATTTTCTAACTCATTTTCATTGAAGATCCACGCAGAATAATTTATTTTATTTGAAAATATGCACTAACATTGTGTTTTGATTCTGAAGGTGTCATTTACAACATTGTGAAAATTAATTGAATGATGTGTGTTGAATTCAAAACTAATATTTTATTTTCGAATACGTTACCAAGAAAAATGCATTACTAAAGAGTTTTTCAATCTGAAATATTAACGACTTGTCACACCTCTTACAAAAATATTTGCACAAAAATTATAGCCTCAATATCTCGATGAGCTTACACTGCTGGCGTGAGGGAGTCGAGTAATACATCATTTGAAAAGAATGTGCAAAGAAAAGGATGCAAAGAAAAGGATGCAAAGAATGTGCTCGTAAAAATTACAGAAAACATAAAACTAGTTTTAATATATCTCAATTTAATTATTTCAGATCTGAGGTCAAAAAAAGTGTACACAAAGATTATAGTAAATTTATATCAGAAGCTGAAAATAATATAAGTAACGATTCGAAACAGTTTTGGAATTTTATACGTAATAGAAAAGGAACCAGCAGAATCCCTGGCGTAATGAAGGATAGTGACTGTATACTAACAGAAACTAAAGATCTTGTAAACGCTTTTGGGAAATATATCTCCAGTATATAATATAGTTTGCCTGATTCCGATTTAGCTGATCGTTTTCCGGAAAAATATGCCAATATGCCCACCATCAGTTTCAATAGCATTACAGAAAATCATGTAATTCAGTCATCAAAACAGCTGTGCCGAGCCTGACTTATTCTATCTCGTAATTCATGATACCATGTATTGTAAATATAAGTGTTATTTCTAATATAGTGAAAAC
>WOGN01005552.1:0-13111 GCA_015342105.1 Leptinotarsa texana
AGCCCTGCACCTTGTATCAGGAACCTCTATACCCATCACGCGACTGCGGTAGACCAAGGTATTGAAGACACCATCCTTACAAGCCATAATGAACCCCTCAGTTTCCGACTTCAGCCCACTCGACCTGAGAAAAGCGAACGTCAGGCGCTTTGATAAGCCAAGGTCTTCAATGTTCAATGTGATTCTGATGATTTTTCCAATTATAGAGTCATCAGTTTATTGTCAAGTCTCTCTAAAATCATTGAAATGGACATCACTAATCAACTCTCATCATTCCTGTGGAGTCAGAGATTGTTATCTAGAAATCAACATGGATTCTGTAAAAATATGAGCACAGAATCTGCTTTGTGTGATTTTCAAAAATGTCTTGTAGACAATCTTTTCATTGAATTTTCAAAAGGTTTTGACTTAGTCAAATCATATGCTCTTATGTAGTGAGTTACAATTGTATGGAGTTAGGGGGACACCGCTAAAATTATTTCAATCATATTCAAATGGCAGAAGTCAGGTTGTTAGACTGAATAGAGTTCTGAGTGATTACCGTGAAATAAATCGAGGTGTACCTCAAGGATCTGTATTGGTACCTTTATTGTTCAATATATTTGTAAATGATATAATCCGTCTATTGGTAAGAAACCACGATATAAAAATAGTATGTTATGCAGACGATACCAATTTACTAATTTTTGAAAAAAACAGACATGCTACTGAGTAAACTGAGAAGATTTATGAAGGTATCATTCGTTTGTCTGGAAAGTATTGTCTGTTACTGAATCATAACAAAATAGTCACAGTATTTTTTGGTGGCTCCAAACAAAGATCACCTGTGTTATTCAAAAATACAGAAAAACAAATAACTTGTAGTGATTAGGTGAAACTTTTGGGAGTAATTTTCGATAAACATATGCAAAGGGTGAGTCATATAGAACTATTGTCTAATAAACTGAGAAGTAGTTGCTACAGCATAAAGTACATGAAAGACGACTGCAGCAAAAATATCTTACTTACGCTGTACGTTGCATATTTTCACTCCCACATGAAGTATGGTATACTGAATTGAGGAAACAGTGCCGGTATGAATCGGATCTTCATTCTTCCACAATACGCAATTCGAATTATGGAAAGTATTGATGTGAGAACCAGTTGTCGTCAATACTTCATAACTCTTGGTGTATTAACAGTTTATAGTTTATATATACTGGAAGCTTGCACTTATATCTATAGGAATAAACATAAGTTTGCAATAGATAACAATCATTGCTATAACACCCGTCATAGAAATCTCTTGCAGCCTGATTTTCATCGCACATCTCTGTATCAAAGAAATTTTCATTGTATTGGTTGTAAGCTCTATAATATTCTTGATGATCATATAAAATCATCCCCCAATGTTCACATCTTTAAATCAAGACTGAAAAAGATCCTACTTAGTAAGTGCTCAAAGTAATGATGAAACTAAAATATTAAAGTTATCAATCGTTTATGTAACCTTTGTACATTCAAATGATATAATAAAGGAATATTATTATTATTATTGTTAATACTGTCGTAACGTTTGGCCAGCAGGAGTGGCTGGCTCATTTATCTTGATGATTCACTGATGACTGGTGATTTCTAGTTCGTAGGTTGTACTTATGTTGACTAAGGTAGTCCGCTTCTCTTGTTGATTCGTTGCTTTTGGCTAAAGTGTTATTACCTGTTGATGACGTAACATTGCATTGCGCTGTTGCCACTTGTATGGTTAAGCGTTTCTGCCTCCTCATTTCTGTTGTAGTTTTTCGTATGTTTAAAGATTTCTATGGCTTCCCGTACAAGGCGACTGTGGTATCCATGATCGGAGGCAAGTAGTTTCACATCTTCAAACACTATTGTGATCTCCTTCACTAAGCGCATGTTCCGCTACTGCCGATTTGTCTATTTGATCTAATCTATATACAAATCGACAGTAGCGGAATATGCGCTTAGTGAAGGATTTTACACGATACTGTTTGAAGATGTTGAGATTTGAGAATAAAAAGGGCATAATTCCACCAAAAAAAAACTTGATTAACGTGGGTAACAGCAATAGTACATTAATCGGAAAAAGTACCATCTGCTTCTTGGTAATCTTTCCATATAATTGAAATACCAGTTTTGTACAGAACATTCCGAGAATTTGCAATACTTAATCTAGTTTTACCGTGCTATGATACTAGATGGGAAACTATTTCTTACTCCGTGTTGGCTTCACTATAAAAGCAGGGTATCGTTTTTTTCCAAGAAGTCGAATCACTTAAAGGAGTATATATTTTTCAAACACTTTTGTACAGGGAACAGAAATCTCCATCGATTCATAGAAGGCTCAATAGCTTTCCACCTTAATGCATTCAGGTGATTGATGAATGCTTTTATATTTTCTCCAAGTAATGCATAAAAAATAGTGGTTTCCTTGATTGATTACTCAGAAGCATACATATAAAATTTTCGTTTCCATTGTGAATGGTTAAATTTATATCACACTGTTAAACGTGTTTTGTGTCAATATCCTAACTTCAATTATTAAGTATCCTGTCGCATTCATAAAATTTCCGGGAACTCGCTCCAGATGGGATAAATGACGCATACAGAGTGAGTTCCGAATATTCTTGGTATTCCGCGAAGGAATATGAAAGATATGTAGCCTCATTTGAAGGAGAAGGAGAAACTATCAACAGTATGGAAAAATTAAATGACAAATTCGTTCATTAAAATATTATATTATCAATAAAATTTCGTGATGATGATGAATCAGTAACCTTAATTCTGAACCAACCTAGATAGATGATGTTTTTTCGAATTCAGAAACTTGATGCGAATCTTGTGAGCTAAGCGCTTCTTTTCCAGAAGCTAAAAAATTCGGAAAAATTCCTCTCTTCATTCTAGCAGAATTCCTTAACCGGTGAGAATTTTGTAAGGTCTGTGAACAGTCAGTAGTCGATGGAAGCCAAATCTGGCGAATACGGTGGATCTGGGAGCAACTCAAAGTTCAATTCATATAGTTTTGCCATTGTTTTGATTGACTTGTGACGTGGTGCGTTATCTTGATGAAACGCCATATGCGGTGGTTTCTTCGCGATTTCGGTCTTCAAACGCTCCAATGACAATATATAATATTCACTGTTGATGGTATCTTCCTTCTCAAGATAGTCGATGAATGTTACACCACGTATATCCCAAAGTACAGTGTAAAATTAAAAATTGAAATTAAAACATAATTGTTTTTGATCCATTGTTCTGACGTACTGTCATTCTTTAGTCCTTCTCAGTTCATCTTATCGATACTGGCTATTTTCTTATCACCTATTTACTTTCTTCATTTACTGCTCAAAGTCGTATATATCACATAGTTCCTAGCAACTATACAGTATGTAAAAGCTGAATGGAATAGAATCAGTATTTCGGTTACTGTACATATTTAATAAAAAACAAAACACGTCAAATGTAAAATTATAATTTGACATTCTTCAACGCTACCCCCTTCAACCAATTTCGAATGACAAGTGCAACCCCCAATTTTTTAAATGGTAAGTATAGGTTTGTAATATATCGTTCGAAAGGTGTCTTCATTCTCTATTCAAACATTTTATCGATTTCAAGTTTATTGCAATAATTAAGATAAAATAAATTGAAATCATGTGGTTACCGAAATTCGATAAAAATACTCTCAAAAACTAAAGTGTAATGAAATAATACGAAAAGGAACTATATATGTTAACGAGAAAGATGTTCAACATGTTCACCGAAAACGTCTGGGTAACATCTCAATCTCAAATAAAACTCTTCTAACATTATTTAACATATCAGGCGTGACCGACCTTATCGCAAGCGTTATTTTTTTTAAGTCACTAAAACGTGAAGGTTCAGTTTTGTAAAAAGTTCTCTTCCCATATCCTCATAAAAAGAAATCTAATGTTGAAAGATCAGGAGATCTTGCTGGCCATTCAGTCGATCCTCGCATTCCTATCCTCCTTTAAGGAAATGTTGTAACGAAATATTGCCGGACATTATTTCAGTAATGTTGGTGCTCCATCCTACTGGAACTTGAAGGTTTCCTGAATCAGGATATCTGTTTAAAAATCTGTTTTTCCGTTAATCAGCTGTCGCCCCCATACGAACGACAACTCTCAGAAGTTAAGAAACTTGTGCGAGCTAAGGACTAACGGGGTCTTACATTTTAACGTGTGATTCCTATGTAAATATGCTGAACTTGGAATGACATCATTTTGAAGTAGTGCCAAATAATTATTGCAATTCAAGTTGCCCTCAATGAAAAAAGAAACCAATGATATGGTTGAGGTTATTGCATGTGTTCTTCTCTCATCCAGTGAGGATTTTCCGAGTAGCGGCACTTTTGCCGATTAGTATGACCGTTAAGAGACAAAGTACAAATATCAGAAAACATAATGTCTTCTAATTGGATGATGTTGTTCATCCAACATGTTAATCATTTGTTCATAAAAATAAGTTCTCCTATCAAAATCGTCTTCCATGAGCTCCTAAGTAGGTATTATTTTATAGGAATGAATTTTATTTTCTTTTAATATGTTTACTTTCGATGTGGATGCTGTGATTATTTATTCGTTACGACCGGTTTCGGCTTATAAGGCCATTTTCAAGTTTCAAGTTACTTTTTTAATTTGTATCATATACACTCGATAAAATCACAAACTCGCGGTTAACCAATGTTCTTCGTACTTCGTAAGGTATCACCCCTCTCATTACCAACCATTCACCCGTAAGGAACGTAGAGTAACGTTTTTTGAATACACGTGATGAAATTCACTTTCGATTGGTTTTGGAATCGACTGAAAGTAGTATTGCTGATTAAATCCTGGGATGAAACTAATTGAATATGTAATTATTGAACATTTGTTCATTTCGCTTTTTTTTGCAAATTTCAGAGCCTTCAATTCCCCATTGTAAGAGGTGCTTATCATTGTCAGTTTGGAAAACGATTGTTGAATTTCGCTTACGTGAGCTGCTGTTATTCCTGAATTAGTTTTGGATGCATCAATGTAGACATGGTTGCAGTTCTCATAATTTTGAGATTTTTTACTGGATTCTTGTCTTGGTAATGATTCATGGTATATTTGTTCATATGTTAGATTTATGTCCGAGAGAGGGAGATTATGATACAGGATGCGATATGCGAACACATTGCGTTTTACAAGATGGTTGACAGTATTGCGTATACTAGCTACTTATGCCAATAACTATTATTGTCTTCATAATGAAAATTGCAATATTTCTGATTCGCAAATTATGCTACATACAGATGTTGTATGACGTATTCTCCTTGAGCTATTCTCTATGCCGTATTTTGATCAGTTTTGCTCAGGATGCTTTTCACAGCAAAGAGGTACACAATCGGAACTTTCATTCATGATTCAGAGTGTCCTGAAAATGATAAATCTGGTAGGCACTTCAAATTCTGTAAATCTATTAGAAAATTCAAATCATTTCATTGTGTGGGGCTTCAGTCGGAGTGAGAAATATATCTTGAATTGACCTTGGTTACTGTCTTCAAAGTCAAACTTTTTTACATTTATATTTCTCTTTCTAGCAACCAAATATTTTCACTCTCTATATTAACTTCTTGAAAGGAAATCCTGCATTCTCACAATCAGTGATGGGGTGCCTTATTATACATTCGTTTTTTCTCAGATACCTCAGGTACCATACTCAATCATCAGTGCTGCTGAGGGGTCTTGTTTTCCATAGTGTGAGAGCAGACTGTCCAGAGTCCAAAAAAATGGAAATATCTTCAGAAGGAAAGTTTTCAAAATTATTCAGTCCGCTTTACATTTCGTTTTAGCATTGTTACTATCATTTCCTACTTGAACTGAAACTTGGAGACAAGAAAGTTTTATATTCGGCTTTAGTGGAAATTTACTTCTCTTACAGCAGCTCATTAAGGAGCTTCAAGAACTTCACTGAAAGCTCAGTGTATTCTTCAGATGATACACAAAGAAACTAAAATAACCTTCGCCAAATATTCATCAATAAACAATTATAATGAAAATATTAGAATATTTTTCAAATAAAGTTTGTGGAGATCAAATCGGAGGTGTAGTTTTCGAAATAATTCTTTATTGTTTTTATAACTTTGTATGTATTATTTTTATCCTTACATTTCAGACTGAAATTTCTTAACATTTTGACTTCAATGGAATTGATTCGAAGAAAAATAATTCCAAACCATCTTATTCTGAGAGAATGGAATTAAAATTTGATTGAATTAATGATGAAGTGAAACTTCGTGGGCCGCCTGGGCTACTTAGTATATTTTTTAAAATAGTCAATTCATTGACAGCATTGAATGTAAATGATACAAAGCAAGAAATGTGAAATTTGTAAAAATGAAAGCAAAACAGATCCGAAAGAGTTCTCATCCAGGAGTTTCAATTCCCTACTCCGTTTTATTATTATCTACATTCTTACTAACTAGGTTTTCTCTTACGGTCATTATGGCGACTGATTAATTGATTTTTCGAAATGGATTAGTTCAGCTGGACGCACAATTTTGAAGAATTTATCATATTGTAGAAAAACTTGAATGTCGAAACTACTCCTAACTGAGAATTAACAAGATCGTACTTTTCAACATACGATTCTTAGCACGGATCAGTCGATATGTAGTGAACATGTATCGTCTCAAAGTAAATGTCAAATCCGCATCAAAATATCGGTTGATCATCAAACCATTCATATAGATTATATTCTGTATTTTTCGTAATTTTCGAGTAATATGAAATAATTTTTCATCGCCATAGATAATCAGCCATCCAAAATTTCATAGTGAATTAAGTCTAATTTCTTAAGATTGAAAAACCATAGGAAATGTCAACAGGGTTTCTAAAATGAATTTTGTAATAATTTATATGTTCTCTTTTCCGAATGAAAATCGTTTCAGAAATCGCATTTAATCAAACATCACGATGATTTATCGAAGAAATATCCCGGAATATAGACAATAAATGAAATTCGAATAGTTCGATTGTCAATTCAAAATTGCAACACAAACAGAACGTGAAATATATACCTACTTTCCAGCGAGTTCAGTTTCCCGAGTCCGCCCGTTGATTAATAGATATGTTTTCCGAGGTTGTTGTTCAAGGGTTTTTGAGCACAATCGGCCAATTCGATTTGTCAACTAGATGGGGATTTTGGTATGAATACGGTCTCTCTGAGAGCTGCAAGTTTTACTTGAGCCCGTTACGCTGGCGAAGCTGAAGTTTATAATTGGTTTTTCAAGTAAATGTGACGCCAGCGAATGTTAACAGCTTAGCTAACGATATTTGATCGATTGCGGTTTTGACTGTAGGCTCTTTATAATCGGAGCACTTTGTTGAAAAGATAGATGAGTTCGCCGGATTAGGTAGTTGAATTTAACAACGTTGAAATTCGAACCAACTTTTCCATTAGTGTTTTGCTCGTGCTTTTTATTTCCGAAGAATGAATTCTCTTTTGTTTATATTCCTTATTTCCTATAATTATGAATTCAGTGTGTAGGTGTATATTTACTACGATGAAACCAATTCGTTACTTTTCTGCAACCGCTGATTAATAAAATAAAAAGTGTGCGTACAGAAGAGCTAGGATATCCAATGATCAACATAAATATAAATGTGTCAAAGCTATTTTTCGGGTATACTGGCCGTGGTCTGGGTCTCTGTTAACGAAATAGCATGGATAGCTTTTCCTAAATGCATTTATCACGCACTACTGCTAATTTATCGGTATGCGACACTTTCTCTTGTGTTCAGAGAGCCCTATTTTCTTAAAACAAAACACAATCACTACAGGAAAATCCTTAAGGCGCTTTCAGAGCGGTACCTGTACAAAAGTAGCGATTCACATTGGATTTGAATCGGTGGTGATTAAATCCATTTGGAAAAACTTTCTGAGGAAATTTATCCCACCTAAACGCAGTTCTCCAGATGAAAGAGTTCTTAAATAGTGAAGTTCGAGGTTTACTGAGTTGAACCTCAAAACGATGAGTAGACACAGTCCGTCGTGTATTTCTGATATGTACCGCTCTTGGTGGAGTCAAATGTACCAAGTCACTTAAACACATCCGTGAAAGTATCTACAAGAAAGACAAATCTCGGAAATTGTTCAAGTACTTTCCGTGAAAGTATCTTATAGAAGAATTACAAATCCCAACCTTTCTTCGATGTTCTAGACTATCAAAGTTGCAAATGATGTGCTCATCAATGCGAACTTTCAATGACTACTTAGTTTCATCGATGTAGGAGTATCCGGTAAACACAATTCTTGGAATAGCAGTCCGCGTTTGGTGGCCTGATTTTCGTGAGACTGCTATTGATAGTGTTTCTATATCTAAAGCAGTTTTTAATGCTGTACTTGGACCCAATTATTTTTAGCTTTTTCGGTAATCCTATGATTAGAGGAAAGTGCAAGCACTGGTTGTGACGGATTCTATTTCTTGAAGGCTCCTACTGTCTTTCAGCCAAAGTGTTTTCCATCATCGCTTTGGAGTAGCTATTCTGTTGAGGATCGTTTTTGATGAGATTTGTGGTTCTGATACTGTCTCTTGTGAGTGTGTTATACAGATGTTTTCCACTTGGTGTCGGTCTGTTTACCAATACGTCTAAGAATGGTAATTATTTATGGTATCCCTTCTCCACGTGTGTTCCTTCTCTTCGCGTATTGTCCTTTCTGAAGAACGTTTTCGATCTTCTGTCCGTAGAAAACAGTATCCATCACCACAGTAGCGTTTTCTTTATCTGCAGGTAGGATCTTGATGGTGTTGTCTCTACGTAGGCCGTTCAGAGCTCTACGTTCTTCATTGTTGATGTTAGATATTGGATCTGTTTCTCGAACCAGTTGTTCTCTCATTTTTCATCTCATCTCTTTTACTTTGGTCTGGTCAATAAACGAACTGTTGTATTCCACTGCAGTAATTATCTCCAAAGTGGGCACAGATGTTGGCGCAATGGAGAAGTTTGAACCTTTCTTCAACAAGTATTTCTCTATTCCCTGAGCGGGCGGAAACTCATGTTGATGTGATTGGCGGTTTCATAGTTGTCCTGTTTTTGGTCTACATTTGGGCATTGTTTCCCCACTTACTCTCCCACTTTCTGTTGTGGGTATTCTCCATGTCCTCTTCCAGTGTCTCTCTTCTTATTTTTTCCAATCGTTCCGTGGCATCCAATGTCATCACCCGAAGATAATTGTGGATACTAACAATCGAAACGTCGTGAAGTAACTCGGCTTGGAATCTCTTATTTTTTTATTTTTATTCTTTTTAATTGCTTTATTTTTACTTGTATTTTATTTCACCGTTTTTTCATTACAAGGTTCTTTCAGGGATTTCAAATCATTTCATATTATATTAGTACCTTGTTGCTGTATCGCTGCTGTTCCAATGTTTTAACAGAATCAGAATCAACGAACTTAGGCGTTCGCAGCGTTATAGAACAGTGCTTTAAAAAATTGTGCTCCTGCGCCATTTAGTGGCGAGTTACAGAAAAATTGATAGCCTAAAAACCTTCTCTATGAAAAATCACATATACATGTCAAGTTTCATCACGATCGGTTGAACGATGTAGAAGTTTATCACTCACCAACCAACCAGCAAATATCCATTTTTATTTATATGACTAGTACTATGTTGCTGTATCGCTGATGTTCCAATGTTTTGAAAGAATCAGAATCAACGGCGTGCGCAGCGTTATAAAAGAGTTTGTTTGAAGGTGGTTGACAATGTTTCGTAGTGTATTCCATCAGTTCGAACTTCCATTGTCTAATATTATATAAATTGGGTTATCACCCGAAGACGATTGTGGATACTAACAATCGAAACGTCGTGACATAACTTGGTTTGAAATCTTTTCACTTTATTTTTCATTTTTTGTCAATAATAATTTTTAATTTATATTCTTTTTCAGCTTTTATCAATATTTAAATTTTTATTTGTTTGGTTGTTGCTTGAATATTAATTCTTTGTGATTTCAGTTGTAATTTTCATTTTCTAATTGTTTCTTTCAGGGTTTTCAAATCAATTTATATTATATTAGACAATGGAAGTCCGAATTGATGAAATACGTTATAGAACAGTGCTTTCAAAAAATTGTTATGCAGCGCCATCTAGGGACAAATTACAAAAAAAATGATCGCTTAAAAACCTTCTCTATGAGAAATTACTTATACACGTCAAGTTTCATCACGATCGGTTGAGCGATGTAGAAGTTTATCACTTTCCAACCAAGCAACAAACATCCATTTTTATGTATTAAACAATGAAAGCCCGAACTAATTGTCCAATTGTCCGAAACATTGTCAATCACATTTAAACAAAGAATAAATAGGCATATTTCCACCCTAAACATTGTCATTTTTCATTTGATTCTGCCTATACTGTGTATAGGCAGAATGAAATCCCTATCCTGGGTCTGCGACTGTATACATCTGAATTAGAACCATAAAGTGGTTTTGATTCATCAGTGAAACAAATTCCAATCAGTTTCAGAGTCCGTACGGTGAATAATAGATATTTTTCCCGAAGATGTTTTTCAGTGGATTTTGATCCCAATCTCGCAATTTGACTTGTCAACGAGATGTGGATAAGGGTATACACATGCTTTCTCTCTCTTTATAATCGAATCATTTTGTTGGATACATGAGTTAGCTTGATCAGATTGATGAATTCAACAATGTTGACATTAGGAATTTCTAACTAACTTTTCCATTATGGCATACTTATAACTTTCCTTTCAGGGGAATGAAATGCTTTCCCTTTGAATTTTCTATTTGTTTGTATGCCGTAATTTTCAAAATAATAGAATGAACACGTTCATAATTTTTTGATAAGATCAATGTGGATTCTCAAATATGACCTGAATCAGAAATTCAAAAAAGAAAAACCTTCTACGAAAACATGAAAATTATTGTTCATATCATGCATATGCGGCTGACTGATGGTTTCATGCTTGATGAAGAACGATAATGTGAACGCGATGTCTGCGAAACAAGAGAAACCGTGGAACAATACCGAGCTGTTGAAAATTAATTGATTAAATATACAAGAAAATTGACCTGCTATATATAAGCCTTGTATTCCAAATAGTAAATGAATACTTTTATTATTATTTCTCCTCAACCTAAGGTTGTGCTGGTCGGGCCCTATCCATTGAAGCCCTGATACAGTCAAGAGCATGCGCCAGTATTATCAATTACGACCACTTCCCCGCATCGTGGGATAAGTGATCATTGGGTCCGATAATCATGTGTCCTAATCAAGAGCAGTGAGCCAAGTGAGCCTTTTGTCCGGTTGAGATTTCTGCCTTAGTGCGGCAAGCCTGCATGATCTTGAGGTTCGAGAGTAGTAAGTCCATCATTCCATCGAGGACTTCAACTATCTTGACATCTTTACAGAGTGGTTCGCATAGTCTGTGGAGTTCGAAGAGAAAATCGTTTTTTTTTCTTTCGTACAATATTCGTCTCGCTAGGAGCCAAAAACTCCACGACGTTATCTTACAAGTAGTCATCGATGTTTCTCTTTCAGAGGCCTTCACCATCGACATTGTTTTTCCTCTGAAATCCATATTATTTTCATATTCTTAGACCTGGCCATTACACACAATCAGAATAAATTCGAGTTCAATGTTTTCAGAAAACCTAGCTATAAAGACATCAGCATCCCAAGCGATTCTTTCCATCAAGACAGTTATGAATTTAGCAGCCTACAATTCAATGTTGCATAGAGCATTCTCACTGTTTTTGTCTGCAGAAAATCTAGCTAGGGAAATTGATAAAATTACGCAGATAGGTCATAATAATGGTTTCAACGCAGATACTATCTAGAAGTAAGTCAGGATACAAAGCCGGAAATTCACTTACAGATCAATATATCCTCAGGTCAAACAACCAGAAATCAAGAAATAGGTAACGCTAACATATTTTGAACAGAAGTAATCGCAGGTTTCTTCAGAAAAAACAATGTGGAAGTAGCATTCAGACCACATGTCAGGTTACCTCATTGCCTTTTCAATTTCAAAGATAAGGTCGACAAGTTGAAAAAATCTGGAGTTTATAAGTTCAAGTTTCCGGAGTGTAATAGTGTTTATGTGAGACAATGCGGACGAAATTTTCAAAAACGGTATGCTGAACATGAAAGATCCTTCAGACTAGGAAAAAATGATTCGACGTTTTCAAACCATTTCTTGGCATACAACCACAAGTTTCCGAATCTGAACGATACACTACGCAAGGAAAAGTTGCAAACTCAATTATTTAGACTCCTTGGACATTCACAAGCATAAACATTATAAACATTGCGGGTGCAACCTGTTAAATGACCAAATTGATTTAATTTACTTTCCGGTTTTCAAATTGGCACATGCGCATTGTGAACTGTAAATTCAGATACACAATCAAGTACCTGAATGGTATATATTGGCGAACGTAATGAATCATTGTTAGTTTATAGTATAAGTTTGAGAATGTCCATATAGGACTGGAGTGTAGTAACGTTATTTACAAATAAAAGTGGTAAAAAACATAGAAATTTTCATTTCTCTCTTCATTTTGATCTCTTACGTTGTAATAACGGCTACATCCATCAATTCATATTATTTTCATTATACATCAATAATCTGCTTTGCAAATAAAGCCCGTTTCAAGAAAAACCGCCGACTATCAGTCGAATGAATTGATTCCATATTAACGCGTACCGTTAGCTTGTATTTTAGAGGTATACTTTCTGGTCTGAAAAGTCTTGTACCAAAAACATAGATGGCGCTAGTCTTATTGCAGTCACCGCTGGGTGTACATATATATCCGCTGTACCTTTGTCATCGATACACCTACTTACAAATTCGTAATAAGACCTACGCAAATTCTTCATATTCCGCAAACTGAAAGAGAAACTGAAGTGTACATTCTGGGAGTTCTTTAGTTGACATATTAAGGAGTATTGATATGAAACGTCACTTACATGGAACACTATCAACCTTAAATGGTGTACTTCGAGGTTCCATCACAGTTTTGGATGATATTTTGAAACGAAGCAATTATTTATTTCATTACATTACAATGTCACCGGAAGAGACAAATAATATAATAATAA
>WOGN01005554.1:0-13107 GCA_015342105.1 Leptinotarsa texana
ATCTGAAGGATAATAGGTGAGTCTTATCTGTGTTGAGGGATAATTTGTTCGCATCGCACCACTCTTTTACAATGTTCAAGTCTGAAGATATTATATCATGTAATTCCCTGGTCTCCTTGCCTTTCCATAGTATAGTGGTATCATCTGCAAATATAGTGAATTTACCAGATATCTTGACTTTAGTGAGGTCGTTGATATATAATAGGAAAAGAATGGGGCCGAGCACAGATCCTTGGGGGACTCCGGACGTTATTTCCCGCCTATTCGATAGTTCTGTTGTTTTAACAATCTGATAACGTCCTGAGAGATATGAATCGAACCATGTGAGAGACACACCTCGGCATCCATACAGTTGAAGTTTTCTTAGCAGTATCTGGTGATCAACACAGTCAAATGCCTTTGTTAGATCACAAAACACTGCTGCTGTTGTCTCTCCAGCATTTATCTCAGAATAGACTTCATAGAGGAGTGAGAAGATTGCATCATTCGTATTTTTTTTATTCTGAAAACCGAACTGATTTTCACTAATTATTTTATGTAAGTTCAAAAATTCTAACAGACGCTTCTTGACTATTTTTTCGATAATTTTGGCAATGGTTGGAATAAGAGAAATAGGCCGAAGATTTGAGGGATTATCCAGATCTCCGCCTTTATGCAGGGGGATAACAATAGAGGTTTTCAAAAAGGAGGGAAATTCGCCTTTACGGAGGGAGATATTTATTAGTGAAACTAGTATATTGAGGGCATATAAGGGAAGGTTTTGTATTATATTGATTGAAATTTCATCATAGCCTGCTGTTTTCTTGTTTTTGATATATTTTAAGATTTCTATCAGTTCGTGAATGTTTGTGTCATACAAGATAAGGCTTTCACTAATTGTGTATTGTTCCAAGTTTTTTAAGGGATCATGTGTGGGTGTTATTTTGTTACTTAAGTTTTGTGCAATGGAACAGTAGAAATCATTTATTGTATTGGGATTTAGCCCTATATCCTTGATTTTTTTCTTTGCTTTTCCCCTAATATCATTAATAATTGACCAGGATTCTTTCACCTTACTAACAGAGCCGCTAAGTCTATTATGGTAGTATCCTTCTTTCGCAGTTTTAATCAAAGATCTATAAATTCTTCGATAGTGATTGAAGTAATTATGAAATGACTGTTCATTTGTGAACTTCCGTATGTAATGAAGTGAGCGGAAGTTTCTCGACGCCACTTTTAGCCCTTTCGTCAGCCAGAGTTTTTTGTTTCTTTGTTTTATTTTTATTTTTTGCTTGGGGAAAGATTTATTGAGGACATCACATAACACAATGTGGAATGCGTGAAATGGTTCTTTATGAGAGAGGATACTTTCCCAGTTGACATTAAGACAATTCTGAAAGAACTTACTATAGTTTGCTCTGCTATAATGTCTTCCAAATTTACAAACTTTAGTCTTTTTTGTGTGATCAAATGGTATGCTGCAGGTGACTGCCTCATGATCAGACAAACCTGAAGGAGTGACAGAGCAAGATACCATTCGATCTTCAAAATTACTACACACATAATCAATGCGGGTAGAGGTGTACTGAGAAACACGCGTGTCTGATTCAACGTGCATAGTCAAGTTGAATGTAGACAGTAGGTTTTTCATGTCTTCGGTAGCTGGTGAAACTTGATTACTGAAATTTATATTGAAATCCCCTGCTAATATTATGGAACAATTCACAGGTAAGTCCGATAATATTAGTTCCAGCTTATTCAAAAAGAGCTTTGGGTCTGTAGAGGGGGATCGGTATAAGCATAGGATATATAAATTACTTTTCTTACAATGACATAAGGAGAATTCAAAACTTTTTTCTTCTAACAAATCTTTAAACTTATCAACATGGGTGAAGGAAAAAGTATTGGAAACAGTATTTTTTATTAGGATGGCAGTTCCGCCATGCGCAGAGGTAATTCTTGAGTACCTGGATGACACAGAGTATTCCGGGATGTGAATAGGTTCCTCTTCCTTACACCAATGTTCTGTCAGTAAAATTAGATCAGGGAAATTGAGGGTTTCCAGAAGGGCAAATAGTTCGTTGGTCTTGTAACGAAGTGATTGTATATTCAATAAAATTAAAGTGATGGACCTATTTTTCATTTTTTGACAATCACTTTTTTGGGGTGTTATTCTAACATCAGCATTTCCTGGTTTGTGCGAAAATAATCATTCTCCGCAGTCAAAAATCTTAAATTTGAACATTTTTTCTGTGACTGAATATTATCTCTTAATATTTTCTGAGCAATTGCAGTAATACTCAATATTTTACCTGAACTGTTGTTGATATCCAAAAAGGATATATCGCCTTCTGCATAGTGATTGAGTTTCTTAGCATACTCATTAAGTTTGCAGTTAAATTTATATATGCGGTCATTGTTTTGGATAATCTTGCCGTAAGGTAGAGAGGTGAGTATTATGTTAGTATTAGTGCAATTTTTCAATATATTGTTTATTTCCCTGAAGGATGGACTGTACAGTGTATACATTCCCAAAGTTGCTTTGAAAAATTTTACCCCATCCACGTCCGATTTCATCACCTAAAATAAGAACTTTGGGTGCTGAGTAATGCTGCATGGTTGAAGCGGTCAACGCCACTCGTTCGCTAGATTCATTCACTCCTACCGAAACTATATCATCATTATGTAACGTGTTGCTTCCTGTTGCAGAGAAAGCCGTTGGCGATGAGGTATTTTTGATAGGACTTACCGTTGTAGACATGGTATCTTGATTTTTTCTCACTATTAGGTCTTGGAGTTTGACCCGTTCCATTTGAAGTAGTTTATTATCCGTTTCAAGTGTAGAGATTGATGTCAACATATTTTTTTGCAAAGTATTATCTTTCAACTTATCTGTCACCAATGCTTGTATGTATTCTTCATTGCGGGCTAGTTCTAGCAGCAGATCCTCGTATTTAGATCTTAAGTCATGAAGTTTTTTTTTCAAACCATATGTAATGCTTTTTTGTTCTTTAAATTTAGCATCAAACTCTTGTTCAGATTCATCAACTTTATAATCGAAATTTTGTGATCTTCTTTCGTGCAGGTTATTTAGCGAGTCTTCCCCTTCCATAGCAGTACTTCCTTCCTTGGAGAAAGTGGTAATTTCAGCTGCCGTTTGTGTGCAGGCTATCTGCCTGCTATCTACGTCAGGTATTTGTGTACCCATAGACATGCTGTAGATTGCATTTGTTTGGACAGAAGTTGTCGTAACAGGTTTATTTTTGATGGAATAAATATAATCTTCAAGTTGTTTTATTTGTGATTGAGCTTCTGAGATAATAGTTTCCTGCTTGTTAATTACCTCGTTCAGCTCGCTTTCTACTCTCAAGGCTTCCTGCATCATTGTGTTCTTCTCTATAATCTGTTTCTCTATAAACCTGTTTTTTGCTAGGGTTTCATCTGTCAGATCCTCAATAGTTTGCTCTAAAAAACTATTATTCTCTTTAGTTTCTCCCGGTTTACCACAGCAGTTGATTTTGTGCTCTTTTATTAATTTGAATTTATGTTTTTGTTTCAAGACGCAAGATTTGTGAAACACTGTTGAGCATTTTTCACAGATCAGATATGCCGGTATTGGTTTTGAACTACAGCATCCAAAATTCACCATTTCCGATAAAAACGAAACCGTGACTGAATCACCTGGAATTTGACTAATTTGCCTGGAGTATGATCAATCTGATAGGAACAGGCGCCACAAACAACTGGTATCTTGAAAAAACGTATTAAAAAGTAGCCACTTTTTCTGGGTTGAAATATGTTGTCTTTTATCGATAGAATTTTCTATCCCAATGATTTAATATGAAGCAAACTACAGGAGATTCCCCTGATTGAAATGAAAATTGGTGGTATTTTATCACACTGTTTGATTCCTTGTTTCTCGCCACACAATTAGATATAAATTTCAACTGATGAATGCACTTTTATCCGCTTAAATTTGAGAAGAAACTTAGGAGCGTATTTTGCACACACCTACTCATACACTATGCATGCATAGTAGTTCTATTCAGCAGTTGGATATCAACAAAACGGTTGGATTCCATTTTCTGGAAGTATCCAGATGGACAATAGTACAAATTTAGGAGCTGAACTAAAGCAGCTGGAGTGGTAACAGTGGATTTTATTATTCCATACATTATCCAAGCATTTGTATTCGACTGATAATAATACACACAACCAATCTGCAGATATAACTTGTTATAGGTTTTAGATGAATTATTTTTTCCGCTGATTCATTCAGTACTGAATTGATAAAGAAATTGTAAAAACCATATGATGAGTCCTCTTCCTTTCCAAATTAGATGCAATGACGTGAATAACTGTGGAAGGTACACTACTCGATCTGGTCATATTGTTAGAAATCCATCAAAATATTGAAGTTTTTATTTAATATGTATAACTATGATTCAGAACAGTGTTCATTTAAAAGAAAGATATTATTCTGTAAGCGTTGAGCTGTATCTATAGTGAAAATGATGAGGAGCATTTTGAAGTCAATTACATTACATGTTCCAACTTTGAAAGATCAATTTTCGGAATTTATTTGAATTCATGGTAAAACCTGTATCACACGAGTATTTTAGCGATATTATCAGTGAACAGAGTTCACTTAAAACGACAAATCATGGAATCAGTTTTTGTTGCTTATCATATCGGATGGATAAAAAGAATCTGGAATCTTGAAAATTATTTTATGCTTTATAAAAAGTGGCAGGATTTTCAATTTTTGCTATACAGTTCATTGTATACCTAATATTTTCGGGCGATTGTTTCGTATGCTCATTGTTGAGTGTGGAGAAATATCTAGAAAAACTAAGATATTTTTTGGACTTTCACAGTTTCATTTTCACTATCTCAAAAACAATTGTCCTGTCATATGTGTAAACAAACTTGTAACTAACAAACTCATAAAATATACAGCATGAAATAAAATCACAAACGATGCTGCAACTCTCGAACTCCAACATTTTCCCACCTTTTGCAAAGTTGAATTGCAAAACAGCTAAATCATATATCGATCAGGAATCTCAACCAATCGTCCTGACCTAGTACACACAGGGACGGCTTTCTCTGTAACCCTTCCTTCTCCTGTAGTTGAAGATTGTTTGCTTTCCTGATTTGAATGATCTTTGATTGTTTCGTCTTCATATGGAGTTACTTTGGAATTTGAAATGGGTCGTTTTACGAGTTTACCTAGTATTTCTGGTTCTCCATTAGAGTTTGAATTTCTAGTGAGAAGATTCATTGAAACGAACGTATTAATTCACCTGTAGCTAATTTGATTCGAGCTACTCTGGCATTCTTGTCCTTTCCAGGGTAAATTTCTATTATTTTTTCCATCGGCCAACTAATTCTCTTGGTTTCGTCAGATCCAATCAAGACTACATGACATATAACCAACTCATTATATTTTTTTGTCCTAAATGTACCAAATTTCCCGGATATTTATTTCTGAATGTCTCAACAAGATTTTCTCGAATTTTATGCAAATATCGGAATCGGATACTTGTTCTTCCAATTTGATCTATATCTGGTACTTCTGAGGTTGGGATGCTCTGTAAAAAGATGACGGTGTTAAAGGAATTAGTTCATCTGTATTGTCCGAAACGTATGTGAGTGGCCTTGAATTTTCAATCGATTCGCAGTCACAAAGCAGTATCAGAATTTCTTTATAATCGACGGATTTCTTTCCTAGATTTCTTCTCAAAAGTTCCTTGATCATTCTTACGATACGCTCCCACCATGCACCCCACCAGGGTGCCGAAGGGACGTAGAATTTTCAGGTGACTCCTGAATGGATGATGAGTTTCAAATTTTTTTTCCAAACTAAGTTTTTCATTTAGTTATTGTCTCCTACGTAATTGGTTTCGTTATCGGAATAAATCACTGATACTCTTCTCCTCCTAGCAATAAATTGTCTTAGTCCTGTAGAAAAGCCTCGATTGAAAGAGACTGCACTAACTCAAAATAGCATGCTCGATAAACGACATAAGTGAAAATAACTATCCAAGCTTTTTCATCATTTTTCAAACACAGAGGTCCTGCAAAATCTGTACCGGTTATCTCAAAAGCTGCGGAAATATTCAGTCTATCCCTAGGAAATGGAGGAAACGGAGTTTCTAATGACTTAACTCTATACCTTTTGCATACAACACACTTTGATATAACATCTTTGACCATTCTTCCAGCCCCAATTATCCAAAGTCTCCCATAAATTGTTTGCAGAAGCACTTGCACTCCACAATGACGAGAAATAATGTGGTTTTCTTCAATTAGTTTTCTTACAATGATATATTTGTGAGGCAAAATAATAGGTAACTTGAAAGACTGGACATCTTCAGGAAAATGAAGTTTGGTTTTTCTCTGATTTATCCACATTCATCCTTAAAACATTGATATTGAATATTTCTACAGGAGTTGTACTTCCAAAACTTTCATTTTGAATAATTTTAAGTAGAAAAATTTCCGCCTCAACAACTTTCTCATTCAACAACTCATCATGATGCATTTTCACTCTATGACATCTTTCAGAGAAACGAATCATCCATGCAACCATTCTGACTATTTTCGAATATTTGGGGAAATAATTGAATGAAGCAGAAGTAACATCGTTTTGGCTAACTAATTGTGAAATCATATTTCTTCTTCACTCATCATATGCCTTTTCATCCGTAAATTGTTGATTTAATACTGGCCAAAACTGCATATCTCCATTGAACCACTCAGGACCCTCCCACCATCTGGATTCTAATCGACTCTTACAACTAAATCCTCGGGATGAGAAATCAGTGGCATTCATATCTCCCGGAATATGATTCCACTTATTAATATTTGTGCTTGCTCTTATTTCATTTACTCGATTCATAACAAAATTGGTCCAATTTGACTTTGTTTGTATCCATGTGAGAACAACTGTTGAATCGCTCAAAAAATAAGAATTCAATGTTTTGAAATAATCAACCTGAATTACATATTGATATAGCCTACTTCCTATTAATGCTGCTAATAATTCCAGTCGTGGTAAAGTGATACTTTTCATGGGATTTATTCTCGATTTATCTTGTAATAGATGACTGTGGATGTTTCCATTTTCTTCTATACGTAAAAAATGCAAGAGGCATACGCCAACTTACTGGCATCACAAAAAATATGCAATGAAGCATTTCGCTGGGATTGATTCAGTTTGAATATGGCACGTGATATGCTACAGAAATGCAATAATTGGATTTCTTTGAGCTATTTTCTAAAACTTTCAATAATTTCCTCAGATAGTTTGGAAACCCAATTTATTTTTAAATTCCACGTTTCTTGTAGAAGTAACATTGGAACTGAAATTACAGGGCAAGTGAACCCAATTGAGTTAAAGATGCGTTGTGCTGCTGATAATGAACCCCTCTTTTTACTTGGAATATTTATTTATTCATTTAATAAATAGACATCGCATGATAACGTATCATTTTCGAAGTTCCATTTTAATCATAGTACCGAAGTTATGTTCCCTTTTATGGGTAATTCTTCATTATTTTACAGAAAAATCTTTCGGCCATAGTGAACCCATCTCCTTAAATCAAATTTAACAGATGACATCAATATTCTAGCTTCTGAAATGAATTTTTCTAATTCCTCTGTAGTATTAACACTAGTTACACAATTATCTATATAACAAGAGTCCTTGAGTTACAAAGCTCTTTCTTTTAAATTTTCAGGATACATTTTTAAATGGTGAGATAGTGTAGTTGCTGACAAAAATGGACTTGATGACATACCAAAAAGTACTCTAGTATGGCGATGAACTTTCATTATTTTCAATGAAGAATCTTCCCACCAGAGAAATCTAAGCAAGCAAATCTAAGAAATCCCTTCATTAGAGAACTATTTAAATAATTTCCGTTTTTATCTTTAGATGATGCATCAAACACAGGTCAACTTTTTGTTGTGAAACTTGAATCTTTTATAACTGGATGATGCGGAATATAATATTCTGCTTTATTCTCTATATCAGTATGTATTTGTTCAATAATTCCTAATTTTCCCACTCCTTAAAAACTCAGTTATACTCCTGATATTTTTTTAAATTATTTAACCGTTAAGTAGGGGAAAAAAGCCTACTCTCTGCAGTTTTTCTATTATTTGATATTTTAGTGAGATTATCGATCCACGGTAACTTTATACCTATTTTCTTCATTACGTTGTACTGTTTCTTCAAAATATTCAATTGCCTCTGGTTCTAAAGTTTCCTTTTTCTTTAAATACACTGGATCCCTTATCCCATAAACATATAAACTTCACAAATTAGAAAGTGTACTATCATTAAAGCAACAAAGAGTTTCTATTGTGTGATATGATCCCATTACTGTCCACCCAAAATGAGTGAACTGATTTCTTCAATTTTTGTTTGAGTATCAGATATGATTATGTTTGTCTCTTTCAGCAAATTAATTATTCGATCATTGTCTAACCGTGGAACAAAATTGCTTATTTTTTTTGTTCCAAAGCTTATAGTTCTAATTGAAAAGAATTATTCGAATCACCAATAGTGACATTATTTAGAGTATGGGATTCAGGATAAGATTGTTTTCCGCCACAATGTATAATGATTTCCTCTCTAATTTGCCTCAAATTCATCATTTTGGCACAGTTAGAAGTAATATAGGAACATTATGATGCAGAATCTAGTAAGACTAACAATTTTTATATCTGATTCACTATACAACTTCACAGTAATGGTTTGTAAAAGAGTACCTATAGTATTGTTACTGATCATGACATTTTCTATATTGATACTTCCAGGGGTAGTGGAAATTTTCGTAGGTATAGAATGCTTTGATGGTTCAATAGATAAATCACCACATAATATAGGATAATGCCTGTTACAAATGCTTAGCACTGCGGTTGAGTTTTAAACAACAAAGGCAAGCATTCTTTTTTGAAACAATTTATTTTCTTTCTTTAACAGAAAATGACCTAGATTTGATGCAATCTTGGCTTGAATAAGATTTTCCTTCACAAAATTAACAAATTGGAGCTTTCTAACCATGTTTTTCTGTCGAAAAAATCGTGGCAGCTGTGTAAAGACTAGGCTCACCTCCGGTGTATTTAATTTTCTCAGTACATAACTTACTTTTCGGCCAATTCTTTGTGTCCTTTTCAATAGCAAAACTGGTTTTGGCCAAACTAATGCTCTTCACTTTCCACTTCGGAACGGAGAAAATAAAGCTTTTGCTACACTACCTGGTTCCATGGACTGTACTAAATATTGGAATTTGTCTTCATTATCAAGCTCAGTGTCTTCATGGATTTTTCGAAATTGCCCCCAGAATATAATCCATTTTCGAACATTCCCCTGTAAATTTCTTCAACTCTATTTTTGGCAATTTGAAATGTCGCTTGACATTCGATGTTCCAATTGTACTGGCATTTCCTATATCCTGATTCGGTATATTTACTAGGGCAAACTCGCACTGTGACCTATACATTATCAAATTTTCATGAAACTTTCCACTCTCTTCATACTCCTTCTCGAAATCTTCATCATCTATTGTCACCATTTGGATTTGCTCATCAATGACGATTAATTTGGACAATCTGTGTTAGGAGGGCCAGTATACTAGGCTTTGCTATCGGCTGGGCATTCAGTTCCAGTTCCAGCTCGTTGCATAATTTTTTAAACTTTTTCCTCAAGATACCTCGTTCTTTCTTCAACCTTGATGGATTATCCACGTATTGTCTTGTCACGGTCGCCATTTTATATTAAGTGTGGAGAATTATATAGAAAAACTGAGATATTTTTTGGACTTTCACAGTTTTATTTTTACTATCTCAAAAACAATTGTCCTCTCATATGTGTAAACAAACTTTTAACTAACAAACTCAAATTGACATAAAATATACAGCATATAATGAAATCACAAACGATGCTGCAACTTTCGAACTCCAACACTCATTTTTGCATTTTTGGATGGTCCCGAATGGGAAATTAGAAGAAAGAACACAACTTCCCGAGATAGCTCGACGAAGATAATCGTCGGCGTCGAGAAAGAACAGGGATATTTGGGGTGAGTTTTGTTTCTGCTCAAAAGATTATTTGTACCACTGTTTATCATTTCAATACGATTTATGCCAATTACGAAGACAATTGATGGAAGATGAAGAAAATGGATATGATAATACTAATATCATAGAAACTGGGATCCAAATTCAGGTCAGGTTATTCTCCAAAGGAAATACATAAGTTACAGATGTGTCCTATATCTTCATATAATATATCCACACATTCTTTGATCATTCTTGTGAATACTTCATAATGTCCTGTGCTTTTCTTATTGTCTAACAAGGCTGTAACATTTTTTATTTCATCAGTAGTGACTGGTTCAAAAAACATGGTTGTATTAACATTTGGCAACTTTCTGAATCTATTCCTGGGAAATGTGTCCAAATTTTCTCGTCAATTATTGTTGAGAAACACTCTTCGAATGTAACTACGACTTCTTCTTCTCTAATGATTGATTTGTCATTATGACTTAGTATTATACTTTTATTTCAATTATTTTCATGTGGTTGCTTTATAATATTCCAGAGAGTTTTGGTTTTATTGATAAAATCCTGAACTTTTTTCATGAAACGATTAATTTTTTCCTGACTTATTTCATTTTCGACACTCTTCTTGGCTATTTTATAAGCGGTGTTACTATTTTCCGAGTTTTCCTGTTCACTCAGGTGATTCATGTGCTTGAGATCTTCAATGTTTCTCTTCAATGAAGTGAAAAGGATGATTCTGTTATTTTCCTCTTAGGTTTTTCTATTTCTTGTGGATTTAAGAGATGCTGCCTCAAAACACCAATAAAAATGTTTCCAATATAAACCAAATAAAACATCTTTTAACACCTTCAATACCTATAACCATTCCACAAAAAATTTTAATAATGAGATACTTTCCTCAATTGACCACATAACTTAGTGATGAAACGTTGATGTTCTCAGTCTTAAAAAATTATACTTTCCTCAATTGAACACATAACTTAGTGATGAAACGTTGATATTCTCAGTCTTAAAAATTGTGAGATTCATACCATTCAGGAAATGAAAAAATCAAGTATCGAAACGAAATTATCAAACTGGAGACTCCGATACAAATCCCAAGAGTTACTAGAATAAGAGACGGAGTAGCTTTTGTTCCCAATTAACCGAAAAGGGAATGCGAAAATCGAAACAGGAACATAGAAATGGAGACCTATCATTCGGAACAGAAGGACAGCGGAAAATAGATTGAGCTGTCATTTGAAGGGTTGTTTGTTTTGTTGAGATTCCTAAGATTGATCGATATTGAAAAAAATAATGAATACGGTTAGTCTGGAGAAATGTGTTATTTTCAAGGGGGTCGCACGTGAACGCGATGAATGCATTGCCAGAAGTTTTTTTAATAAAATTGTCTCAATTTGTGCATTCCAAAAATAAGTTAAAACTTCAATGTCCAAAATCTAACGATGTTGGACACCATATGCAAAATATAGTGGTCAAGTAGAATAATTGTAAAAATGAAGAAATTTAGTTCAAAAAATATACATAATATGAACTTCCATCGAAGAAGCCCATTTAGTCAGTAATTTCTACTAATGAATTTTGCCCATCACATGAGATAAAATACTGCATTTAAAAAAAAGCGGAATATGAAATATTTTTTTGTTACTTTAATCATATTCGAGCAAAAATGAACTCAATAACTTTCCAGAATATACTTCATGGATCAATACAATAACCCAATATACTATTGTGTTAAATATATTTTTCAAAAATGATTAGCACGATTCCAATTCAGAATCTCATTACCTAAATGTCATTGTTACTACTGGCATTCCATTAAGTGCCATTTGATTGTTATTATTATCATTTGGGAGAAACTGAAACGAATCAATACTTCAAACTCACCAGAATATTATAAACCATTCTGCAGTAAAAAAAATATCCGCCTTTCTAAAATCTCCAAAGTTTTTACCAATGGCCGGGAGCCTTCGCAATCAATTTAAAAGTAGACAAAATATTAGCTGGCAAATCTCGTTAGCCGTGCCAGTATTTGTTCGCAGTTATTCGTTAAAGAACTCTTGCCCAATATTTCTCTCCGATGAGTCGTTTTATTGACTTTGCTTCGTAGTAAAGAGACCGAGATGGGTTTTTCCTTTGTGAAGGGTAATTGGAAACCTCTTGTCGACCATATCAGCTATAAGGCGAACGTTAGTGAATAGAGCTCGAAATTTCATGAAATTACATATAACTATCACAAATTGCGTTAGAAAATTCTTCGTTATGAAAAGAAACTAATAAAATTGAATAATTTTTTACGGATCCTTATATTCGTATGGAACTGAAATTGAAGTCTAATAAGATGAGAAGACGAAAAAAGCTAAACAATTTCAGTACCACAATTCGGAAAGAAATCCAATTGAAAAATAATAAAACTTTTTTGTCGGGACTCATCAATATCGCGTTTTTGTGTTTGTAAACTTCTGAGGAATGTTCATGAACAACATTTCAGTGATAGTTAATTCGAACTAACTATAGTTGCCTGAATATAGGTAGTTTGCATAATTGTTGCTGGGTATTTTGAATATTTTTTGGCCCCTAATATTCATTTTGGAAAAAAACTCATTTAAGCAGGAATGTCATTAAGTATGTCGTCATGCCGTCCCTTCAAATTTATTATTTCATATACACTCTTCTTATTGGGGATATCCCAATTTCAAAGAAATATCACAAACAACAGATCTTTCGACCGCAATTGTAACATTTTAAAAGTGTATACAAATTTAATATAGATATAACAACCTTAACTAACTTTCGATCTGAAAGGACTTTGGAATAATAATATGATTATTCTGAATTGAAGGGGTTATATTTTTTAGGAGTGATTAATTCTTGGAAAAGAAAGTTTTTGGCTTTCTACTACTCCATCTTGATACAAAAAAGAAGGATGAGGTAATCTTCCAAAAAAAGAAAGGAAGTAAATCTATATATGGATGTGTAGATCATACAAAGAAGTAACTTTCAGACACAAACTGATAGAAAGTCCTCCTGAAACAGCTACTTTCATATAAA